>JARFXV010000780.1:27500-103570 GCA_031761425.1 Cosmopolites sordidus | reverse complement strand
TCAATCTATTTGAAGTGAATTGATCTCAGATTGAATTATTTCCTGATGATGGGTAACATCGCTAGGGTGTAGAGAAATTAAATAATTTGATTTGGTATTTAGTATCAAATCTCGATATATTGTAGTAAAACTTGGTAAATTCGAATTTAGAGATTAGACATGTTTATTAAATCAAAAGCATTCTTATCTGCATTGCAATATGATTTAGAGATGGGGAAATCCACCATGGATCCCCAAAATGTATGTAAATATTTATTTAGTCTGTTATGTAATTACCACTATTATTTCCACCTTTTTGACATCGTGGTAACTCCATAATGCCTTCTTACAAAAAATCAGCATATTCATTGCCAAAAAAATATCAAATTGTTTTTTCATATCTTCTTCCATTTTAAAAAAATTTCCCATTTAAACAATTTTGGAGCGAACGAAATGTATGGCAGTTTGAGGATGCGATATTCGGTTAATAAGGTGGATGGGGGCAAAATATCCCAATTGAAGCTCAATAATTTTTGCTGGGTCTTAATTGAAACATGTTGTCGTGCATTACCATACAACCCGACACCTTTCCTGTTTGCTAACTGCAGCCTTTAGCCGATCTATTTGTGAACTGTAGAAGTCAATGTTAATGGTTTAGTCGAAAAAGCTCTAATGCAAACCACAGTTTTTTTCGATGTTTTCATTGCATTTTGTTGTACACAATCCATTTTTTTATCACCAGCTACCATTCGCTACAGAAGCGGAACCTGCGATTTTTTATTTCGACAAAAGATTTTATGAAGAAATTCGGTCTGTAGATGTTACTCAAAAAGCGTCGATTTTAGCAATATTTATTTTATCTGCTATCTCACGGGCCGTGGTACATGGATTGCACCTATTAGGATCTTTATTTCCTCAGCCAAAGCAATACCGGTCTTCCAGGGTAAAAGATCCGCCTCTGAACCGTGTTAAAAGAGAACTAATGGAAAATTCCTAAGAATTTTTCGGACAACCCAATACTTTAAGATCCTTTTTATTTAAATTCCAGGTTATAAGAGTGTTAAAGGAAATGACAAGGCTGATTACTTGACGAAGAATGCTGGATGAACACTATTCAATACTTCACTGACTATTATCCCGATAAAAAGCGCAAAATCTACAACCTTATACAATTAAACTGAAACTGATGTTGGAGGGCAAGAATAAGATTTGGCCAGTTAAAAGAAATTTATCTCATTCAATTATCCTCCTCTTACCAGATCTAAACTGATCAAAATCATAATAAGTCATAGCTGTTTACTCATTCCTACCTCATCAATGGCGAGGCACTTCCCTCTTCCATTCTATGATTCGCAATTGTGTATTATCCGTATCTTACTTCCTGCAGTTCCTTAACTACCAAGTGTTATAAATACAAATTATTAGTTTCGTTTAGGGAGCTTTTTACATGGAGAAATAGGTCTATACAACAAATCTAATTTAACTTATTAATATCTAACCATTCTTTAAGTATATTCATTAGTTTCATTTGTTCAAAAATTTTTATTTATAAACCACTTACAATTTTTTCTGTTTTATTTTCTTTATACACCTGTTTTCATTCATAGGTAGTCTGTGCTATTGCCTATCATTGTACAGTACGAGGTTAGTCGGAATAGTTTCCAGCCTCAACATGAAGATGGTATTACTCGTCAAAATTATTATTGTAATATAATTGGGCATGAGTTGAAAGATAATCTTGAAAATTTCAGCTATATTAGATGCTCAGTTGTTGTTTAATAGTCTATTAGTGTTTCTGTAAAGATGGAAAAAAATTGAATATCAAGTCGTCCTTAAATTCTTATATATATATATATATATATATATATATATATATATATATATATATATATATATAGATATATATATATTTATATATATATATATATATAATATATAGTATAATATATATATATATATATATATATATATAGTATATATATTATATATAAATATGTATATATATATATATATATATATATATATATATATATATATATATATATATATATATATATATATTATATATATATATATATATATAATAGTATATATTCTAATAATACGAGCTGAATAATAATAATTTTGAAAAATACCAGATATAGATGAGCAAAGCAAATTGCCCACTTTCTGATTTGCATTTAATAAAGAAAATCCTCACTGATTTATGGACTGGTCTAATCAATTCTTCTATTGGAACCTTTGTGTGAAACACTAAACTTGAAGAAATTTACCACTAAACACCAACACAGTTTTTTGAACTGCTCGACGCACGTTTCGCTAACCCATGTTAGCAACATCAGGAGATGATTTAATCTATCAGATTAATATCTATCAGATAAAATCTATCAGATTAAATCATCTCCTGATGATGCTTAACATGGTTAGCGAAACGTGCGTCGAGCAGTTCAAAGAAGTGTTTTTTGTGTTTAGTGGTAAATCTCTTCAAGGCTGGTCTAATATTTTATGTAACTATATGTTACAGCAAAAACTTAAGGGTATATTTAACTATTCATTCCCTCTAATTACTATACATTAAAAAAGGAAAATTGCCCCTAATAATGACCCTTTCTCAAACAGAAACTCCTTGCCCGTCCACCCTCTAGCCTGATTCGTCCGCGATTAATCTCGTTCAGTCAAAAAACAACGCCGAATGCATCTCCTGCGGTAAAAATCAATCAGGAACAGCCCGGCCTCGCCGCGTCCCTCTTTCCTGCAAAAACGCGGGCACAAGCAGGAGGCGATAATCGTATTACTAATAGTCCGCCTGCGATAATATTATAAGGGATCGTGTGGGGCCGCCCAGCAGGACGCGCGATCCTGCAAGTGACAGGCTTTGTAAGGGTGTCGGAACCCCGCTGCTAGTGCCTGCCGCCGCCGTCGCCGCGATGCCAGCGGCGTCCGTGGGCGTCAGGCCGTTGAGAACAACGGAAACCAAACCGGTCTTGCATGGTATGTGCCTTTCGGGTATCATTTCCTTATTTTGTCCAAATATTTAATCTTATTTCGCATTATATTATGTTCATAAAACAGAAATACCAAAACAAATAAATAGAAATACAAATTGGAATTAGTAGGTCTTTCCAGAACAAATATTTTTTGCCGGGTAATATGAGGGTAGATTAAAACATATTCGGTGTGCCAATAAAAACAATATACGAAGATCACACCTAACCTGGTTTGAGTTATTCCAAAACATGTGAATGAAATAAATGTATTTAAAATAATAAATAGGGATACCGCACTACTGTACTTGCTGCAATTCCCCAGCACTACTTTATAAGGACTCAAGTCTGGTGAGTAAGGGGGGCTGCGGAGCATAATGATGTTTTTTACTTGCCAAAGTCTATATGAAAATGAAAGCGCTGTATGGCAAGTGCGCATTGTAATGATTCAGCATCCAGGTATTCTTGATGTTCGGTCTTACACAAATTACCCTTTTTCAAAGTCTTACATGAACTTTGTAATGCACCTTTTTGGTTGTTACTAAAATTACAGCTTCGGCAGCCGTTCACCGGAGGCAGATGGTTTGTAGCTCACGCATCGAACACGCAAAAAGGACGTCACCCCAGTTCTTTGGAATCACAAAGCAAATAAGAATAAATCCTTAAACTGGGGAATAAGGTTTATCTCTGCTAAAAAGATTCAGTAATAGTAATAATTATTAATAAACACAAGCACAAATTCAGAGACTAACATAAAAAACAAAAATTTTAAAAATAAACAATGATAATACAAAAAAGAATCTAACTGTGATGTCTACAACTACCCCTACTTAAGTAGGCATAATAAAGATGAAAGGTTCAACATTAAACAAACATTATTATCTAGCGTACTTGAAAAATTATTTGGCGTTATTAAATGATGTTAGGCAAATAGTGATTGAGTAAAATGTAATCAAAAAGTGATCCCTTTTTAAATATGGATAATTGCCTGAAATATCGTGGTGTACGCATTTGGGGCATTTTAATACTTTTAAAGTAATGAGACTGGTGGCATAGCGATCGATGTCGTAAAACTGTTGGCTTTCCTTTTAGAGCGGATGCGTTTTATTATGTCTTCAGTGTGAGTTTGAACTCCTTAAAGTCATTTGGTGCTTCGTAGCAATTCTTTTCGTGGACTCGATTTTTCTAGTGTGTTCTGAAAATGAGCAGCGACAACATTTTCGAGCCGTTGTGCAATCAGTTTTTTGCTTCAGACTATCAATTCAGTGCTATCAATGTTTGTCTCAGATTTGGCACAGTGTAACGGAAAATTCTACAAAACTTCAACCGGCCTATGGAGACAGTGTTTTATCAAGGGCCCAAGTTTTTTAGGTAATTTAAGGTATTCTTTGAATACCGAGACTGGATTGATGATAAACCTTGGAGCGGAATGTATTCAAGTGCAAGTACTGCACTTGAATGCATGAATGGACATGAAAATGTCTATATAATCCAGGATCTTCTGAATTATATAGACATTTGAAGCATGTGTGCAACAATTTTTGAATACCTTGTTACAAAAAGATCATGCAATTCAAGTTAATCACGTAATTCATATATGAATAGCTGGACCGAATCACGTAATCACGTAGTTCGGTCCAGCTATTCAAATTCAAAGATTAATTGATGATAACTCGAAGAGGTTTACCACTAAACACCAAATCATCATTTGATTTGTGTTCATTTGATAGTGTTTCACACTCGAAGATTCCAAATAGAAAAAATTGATCTATTTGATAATGTTTCAGAGGAATCTAATAAATTGTCATATTAACTTTTACGATTAGCATTATATTTCAAAATTCTAAATAATTGATACGCGAAAAAAAAAACAAAATTTAATTGAAGAATATACTTTTTTCATTTCAAAACGCACGCTTAACGAATAATTATGAACAGAAATTCGAATAATACCAAATCGGTTAATTAAAAACTGACTAATTAAAAAAACCAAAAGTTCCCCCTTACACAGAAATTAGCTCGATTAAAATATTTAATTAAAACAAAGCTACTGGTTACCTTTTGAATAATCCAGTTAAAAAAGTCTGTCAAGGGCCGCAACATTGGCTTCGCCAAAACAAGTCAACGCTAAATAAACAGGAGTGTAATCGACAATTTTCCAGCAAATTCATCAAGAATATATATATATATATATATATATATATATATATATATATATATATATATATATATATATATATATATATATATATACGTTACATCTAATTTTTTCACGGATGGTAGATAATGTTTCTAAATCATTCCGGGTGTCGATCCGTTGTTTGTGAAGAGTCCATTTAACATTTTCAAGTGTTGTCCGCTTCCGACTGAAGAGTCCAACTGACGTGCATTGGTCGTTGTGCTCGCTTTTATAGCCGGCCGGCGATTGAACAGATTATATCGAGGTAGTTCGGGACTATTTGCGGCGCTCGGCAACGCTGTCGAGCATCCGTTTATTGATTTTTTTGTGCATACTGTTTCACGGATGGAAAACATTGGGTTTTTTTCCGAGAGTACATCCGGTTGTCGAGTTGGTTCCTGTCGGGAGCTTACAGACGTTCTCATCTCATCTCATTTAGCATCTTCGGTGCTTACTGTCGCTAGGTTCGTGACTGTCTGACCTCGCGATAGTAAGCACCGAACATGCCAAGAGATTTTGGCGAAACCAATTATTGGAAGAGTAAAACAATTGAAATGGAGATGGGCAGGCCATATAGCGAGGCGATGGGACGACAGATGGACCAAGGCAATCCTGGAGTGGATACCGCTTGATCGCAAATATATTTTGACGAAACATATATATTTTTTAGAAATTATCTTGGTAAAAACTTTGTACATTACTAATAGGAGGCTTATTGGTAGTAGTATCAGGTATTAGAAGTCGTATAGAAGTATTAGGTCGTTTTTAAATTTCCTCGTGCTCCTTTCTTATAAAGAAGAATCACTTCAACATTTTTCCATAGGTTGGGAATTTTTTGTTCTTTGAGGCATTTTCAGTACAATTTTGTCAATATTTTATGTACGTTTCAACCATTAAACTGTTTGTTCCTGGAGCCATACATTCTTTGTCGCTTCTAGCATTTGATGCTTCATCTACCAGAATATTTATCATTTACTCTTCCATGGGAATTAACTGCTTCTGATCTTCATTAACATTGAATAAATTCTTCTGATAACCTCTAACATTTCCGTACATGCTCTGCAAACTGTGCCATCCTCATTAGGGCAAACATCCTTTCAGTCCTATAAGCTTGTGTGTAACTTTGTTTATACCCTTGTTTTCTTCCAGTGATTTTTGTACTACCTGCAGGCGCTTTTCCTCTCGAATACGTTTTCTTAGTTTCTTAGTTTTCCAAAGCTCAGGATACTTGACTCTGCCAGAAAAACTCCCCGCATTCCTCATTGTTTTGAGTGTTTGAAACATTTCTCTACTGGTGCTATTTCAGCAACCGTTTCAAGCATATTATCGATGATTTTTCATACTGATCTCTTATTTCCATCTCCTCTAGGTCTTGCAACACAGCAAAACGATTCAACAAACGAATCTCAAAATCGCTGCTCCTCTGCAGCAGCTTCCCAGAATCCACTTTGCCCTGCTTCGATCTTACCATTCTTGCCCGTTTAGGTAACTTTTTGTAAAAGTTTATCCTAACCTTTGATCGTGTTATTCGATAATTACTTCCAACATTTTAAACGGTTAAGGACAGTACAATTGCAAAATATTGTCTTATCGCTTGTGAGACCAGATGGACTTTTCCATTTCCATTTTCATTGGATTCCATTGAAATCCATTGGATTCCATTGGATTTCAATTTCTTGTCCTTCAGCAAAATCAATCTATCTATCACCTTTATTTTCCCGTTCACCACTTTCATATGAGCCAGTTGCATTTTCACTAGTTCCTGCTTATTAAAGTCACCCATCAGGATTTTGTACCTGCTCTTTTCGTTGTCTAAAAGCTGGGTCATATAATCATAAAATACTTCAATTTCCTTATCTCCCATAGCTTATAGTTGGTGCATAAGCCCGGACGATTTGTTGCTTAAATTTTTTATTCAGCTGAATGACGCATTAGGCTAGCCGATCAGATATACTTTTAAATTTTACGATAGTGTCCTTCAACTTTCGGTCGATGAGTTATCCGTTATCCGTACCCCGAGTGTAAAGTACTTGTCCGGTTGTTTCCAGTTTGATTATTATTAAAATATCCCAATGTATGTTGTCAAGTTCGATCAATAATTCTTGTAGTCGTTCATCCATTTTCATTATCCGAATATTAAGAGTTGCCAAGTTCAATGGCAGCCTGATTCAACCCGGTGATTCTTAGCACCCTCTGCTTTGGGGCAGATCTTACCGCTGCCTTAGGTAGTTGCCCCTTGGTCTCCGGGGAATAATGGCAATGTCTGAAATTGTAAAGCCTTGTTGACAGGTTGAACTGTAATGTGCAACGTTGGTCTATTACATTACACTCTTAATGTTTTTAAACTTTTCTCCTCCACTCTTTCTCTTTGCCCTCCGGCAGTTTTCGAACTGGTGTGTTGTAGGCACACTTGGTTCCTAGAACGAAATAACTTGTTGTCCCCTTATGCCTGCATCCCTTTTATATCAAGTCAGGTCTACTTTAGATCAACAAAATCGACCTTGTTGGATTTGATTCGAATATTTAATTAACCATCATTTAGGGTCACCATCTAACAGCTGCTTTCTTGCATATGAAGTCCGTTTTTGATTCTTTTTATACATCAAAAATTTCATATTACATAGGACTTCTTGCGTTAGAGTAGTTCTTCCTTTGTCATACGCCTTATCCTTTTTAACATCGCCATCAATATTATTTCCTCTTTCTTTGATCATGGCATCATCTATAGGCTTTATGTTTATGATATCCATTTTTACTACTCCTTCCCAAGCCCCTGACTGTGTTCCAGAAAAACTTAGAATTGGCTTTACTCCTTATCTAAATGTTCTGTAAGCTCAGGTTTCCAATTCTCTCCAAACAAATCCTGCAATCGACATCTCTTTAGACGAAACTTAATTGTCCTCGTATTCATCAATTTACTGTATCACTTCATCCAATCCCCACTGTCATCTCCACCAAATTCTTCGGTTTAATCATTGCTAGCAGACTACCTTGGAAAGACTACCTTCTGGACCTGAAGTCGAAAAGCTTTAGAAAACTTGGAATAATCAAGATGCTCTATTGCATGTCATATCATTAGATCGAAAATCGACCTTAAAAGTATAATTTACAATTCAGCCCCTAAATCACATACTCTATTGACAGAATTCAAAATTCTGCTCTTAAACCTCCCTGGGCGCTTTTAATTCTAGTCCCATTCTCACTTCAAACTATTCTGCGGAAATTGAAACCCTAATATTTAGACGAGTATCTCTTCCCCTTTAGATATGCCAGTAACCTTAAATTCAAATATTTTATCCCAGATCATGATTCATTCTTTAATAGTAGGTTTAATCCTCCTCACTTTCATTCTCCTTCGTGGTACTCAAGTGGTAACACTTTCATTTTTAATTAATGGGTTTAAATTCTCACTTCCAGATTGTCTACCATTTTCCTTCTCCTAAAAACCAATCAGGTCCCTTCAAATTAAAGAAGGAATTCTTTAATTTTAACCTGCTGAGATATACAAGTTCCTCAAAAACGTGTCACCCTCCAATATTATCTTTACAGACGGTTCAAAATCCCTCAATAAAATAAGTTCCGTTCGTCCTCTTTACAGCCCCTCTCTCCAACCACCGTACCTTCACTCATAAACATCGCCTCCCAAGTAACACCGGTATTTTTTCAACCGAGCTCTTTACCGTAGGAAGATCATTTCATTACATCATCTCCTGCCCCTCTTCATCCTGGCTCGTATGTTCCGATTCTGCCAGTACCTTGTTAAAATCAGAACTTTATCTAGCATGCTCAAATATTTCTACCACCACCTCCGTGTATATCCTCCTATCTTCCATACACGACCTTGGCTCTTTTATCTGCTTCCTAAGGGTCCAGAACCACAACAGCATTAAATATAACGACTTCTCTAATTGAGAGACAAACCTGGTTTCTACAGCTGGCCCTCTCTTCAATCTTATACTTCTTCACTCTGATATATTTGTCAACGTTGACTCCCTTCTAAAGAATTTGACCCAGACCGACTGTAACATTTAAGAGGGTTCTAATAAGCACCCGCCTATAAAATACCCGTTTTATAGGCTACCAAACCAAACCTACCCTTCTCTCACGTATCTGGCATAGACTTAGACTCGACCACTGCAGACTTATGGATGAACACTTATAGAAATATCTCCCCTCCCCCATATGCGATACCAGCACTACACCTCTTTCAATAAAGTACATTATTGCCGAATGTGTTCAGTTCTCTGGAACTGGGAACTGGGAAAACTTTAATCCTTTCTTAACATAGTTATTATAAATACATTTATTTTATTTTATTACATATTTATCTTATCCTTTTACTTATATCTAATACTTAATGTGATCTACTACTAA
Organism: Cosmopolites sordidus; assembly: GCA_031761425.1. NCBI lineage: Eukaryota > Metazoa > Arthropoda > Insecta > Coleoptera > Curculionidae > Cosmopolites > Cosmopolites sordidus. Next base: position 94,054 of record JARFXV010000780.1, on the reverse strand, counting down.
TGTTACATGAAATTTCTCTATTATATGTAACAACAAATTATATGACACGTTTAATCCTATTATTACTCCTCACTCCTTTACAGCCACTAATAACCTTAGTAATTGATACGACTATAATCTTCTTCGTCTTCTTCTTCTTTTTCTTCAACCCTTCCCCGGTCATCCTGACCATCCAACGACAATTCCAACGAATAGAGTCCCGCATTATGTGGAGATTTTCATCACTTTTTGTACTTGGAGTTGAATGCCTTCTGTTGCGAGGTTCACGTTCAATCAAGTTGACCTACTGAGAATGTCCTAAACCACCTCAAAATCTGGGCCCTTAATAAACCACTGATTTCATAGGCCAGTTCAAGTTTTGCGAAAGTTTCCGTCGCTCTGTTCCCAAGTTCCCAAAACAAAACATCGTCGAAATTTCCGTAATTAATTTTGAAAACGTACCTGAAAAATCCTATTTATAAAAGAATTACTACGGACCACCATGTGACTTTAGAGAATTTAAACTTTCACCGAAGACGCATTAGATTATGACGTCCAACGGAGAAGCTAACCATCTTAACAGATCGAACGCTACGCCACCATTCTCTTTGATTTGCTGGAACGCCTCACAAACAACCTCAGATAGAATTGATTCAATATATCGATCGAAGAAAAGTTAAAAAATTATTATGGGAAATTCTACTCTTTTTCATTTCCTTGCTCATACGTAGGTAAATGAGTTTCGTTTTGGTCAAACCATCACGACGAAATAGTGAAGAAATCAGAGAACGGAATCAGAATCAGAGAAATCAGAAACGCGTACGAAACATCCTACATAAACATTTAGACATGACAAAATTATCAGCGCGATCGGTGTACCGAAAGCATTTGCTGTACCGAAATCGAGTGTGTTACTGTGTGCGAAATCGGCTGTGGTTACTTCACAGTGGTGGTTGGACATGTATAAGTGTAGTTTGAAGAAATTTTTACGGCGATTTGTAGCTCTTGATAAAATTTGGATGTTTTACTACATGCCAGGAATGAAGAAATAGTGAGTTTTATCCGACAAACGTGCCCCAATCAAGACGAAACACTTCAATCGACCAGATAGGTCATAACCACTTTAAGAGGGTTACCTCCACCGACCACTTACGACTATTTAGAATAAAGAGAAGACGATCACAAAAAAGTATTAACTGCATTATTGATCGAGTTTGATGAAGTGTTGGTAAAAAAGCCCTGATTTTGCGAAGAAAAATGTACTGTTTTGCCACTACAATTCATCCGCCCTTGTAAAAGCGAAATTTGGCAATTTGCGCTACTAATTCATGCCGCAACTACCCTAGTCTCCGGATTCCATTAGACTTCTTCCTCTTTTCATGAAGGAATGGCTAGCTGCAAATTAACATCAAATGTAGAGATGTTCGAATGAAGTTCGACAAGTGCCACTTTTTCGAAGTAATAAAAAAATTGGAAAATTGTTGGGCAAAGTGTAATAAACTAAAAAAAGACTTGTTCAAAAATTAATCAATTTTATATCAAAAAATCAATATTTCTTTTAAGAAGTGTCTGACTTTTCACTCTACCTTTGTAAATTACTATTTTTACTTGCTTTTACATACCTTGCCAATATGATTAATTTTAAGTCATCATTTCTAAATTTTGCACAAAAAAAGATGTTTAATGACCTGAGTACGTTCCTGATATTAGAAGGAAAAATAAGACGGGGAGAAAAAAAGATTAATTCAGTAAATGAGGAATAATTAAACACAGCCCCGTACAATTTTTTACTTGTCAAATGCAACGGATTCGCTTTAGTGAATCGCTCTCGACGACTGATGAAGGAAACGGGAGGAAACGTAAATGATTTCTTTCCGACCATGACGGGAAAAAATCGCGAAGAGAAGAAAAAAAGGGGGGAACGTTTAAAAGAGCGAAAATAAAATTTTAATTTGGAATAAAAGGTCTTATTTTTAGATAATTATTAGTATGTATTACAATAAATATTGTATTATTCATATAGGGTAGAAGTAGCGTTTGTAAGTACTACTAAGCGATTTCGTGTTTTTGATTAAGAATTAAATAAAGCTGAACAAAATATTTAATAAAAGGAAATAAATTAATTAAATCTTAAATATATTAGTAATCGAATTATTAAAAGCACAAAGAATCTCTTTTATCATAAAAAATATTAAATTATTAATATTTTTTATGATAATATTATATATATGAAAAATATTAAGTATTTTACATAATTAGTTAATTAATAATTAATATATTTATTTATTTTTCATATAGTTGAATAAAGTATAATAAATTTATTCTGTATATGAAAGTTTTACTTATTTTTAGAGTTTTTTTTCGACTTTACAGATGTTTTGGCAACTCATTTTTTTTTAGTTTTTCTTCCAATTTTGCTTATTTAATTTTTTATTTCTCTCCATTCCTTCTTCTCTTTCAGTTTTCTTGAGTCTATTTTCTTCCAATTTATTTTTCATATAGTTGAATAAAGTATAGTAAATGTATTCTATATATGAAACTTTTACTTATTTTTAGAAGTTTTTTTTAACTTTACAGATTTTTTGGCAACTCATTTTTTTTAGTTTTTCTTCCAATTTTGCTTATTTAATTTTTTATTTCTCTCCATTCTTTCTTCTCTTTCAGTTTTCTTGAGTCTGTTTTCTTATTTTTTATATATATTTTTTTATCTTTAGCTTCCATTATTTCTATCCACTTATCAGCCGTCATTACTAAGGGTAAATGTTCCACTTGATGTTTTCGCTTTGTGATCTTTTTGTCGTCCACATAACAATATCGTCAAAAACTTCATCTAATGACTTTCAACACACTGTAATAGTATTAAAATTAGAAACATTCTCTGTACTAACATTATTAACTAAAAGTTCTTATATCACTTCAATAATAACAGATGATTGGGTAGTTTCATCACTAGAGGGAATAATTGTCCCAACAGTGTTCAAATGTTCATTGTTGTCTATTAGGATAAGATATTCAATGAAAAGAGGTATTTCACAGGTGGAATTTTTGTCAAGATTATGAGACTTAAAAGGTTACAAAAGTTGAATGTTGAAAACATGAATCAAAATCTTATAAAACGTTCAAACAATAGATACCTGGAAAAACATCTATATTGAAAGGTTAAATTTGCATCATGTTTTCTTCTTTCATACTCACATTCATGAACGTTAGGCGTAAGAAACTCAGGAAATTAAAATTCATTGTCATTATTATTATTATTGGAGTCCAAGGAGAAGAATTTTCTGATGCTGTGGAAAGAAAAGGTAATAATGATGATACATTTTCCTGATCTGTTGCATCTTCTACAGTCTCAGCCCATAAATCGTACAATGACTCGTACTTGCCATCAGTTTCCCAAGCAATACCTGTGGTTCACGCATTTTAGAAACGTTGTAAAAGTTCAGCATTTATTTTGCTTTCGACGTATTCTCGATGAGTTAAGACTTGCGCAAATTTTTGCAAATTTGATTCATTGGATGTGCGCTGATTATTTCGAGTTTTATTGTTTCAATGTACTTGGTATAATACACTGCATTTGCATCAAATGGATATAAACCACATGCTTCAAATCCACTTTGGATGACTTTTGTGAAATCTTTTTCAGTAATAAGTTTGGACACGAAAGACGAAACATTATGTTTTGTAACGTCTCCACCATTAATTTGTATGCGTCAATTTCGAGAGAATCATACTTTTCCATCTTTGTTTCAAAGGAAAAAAAATAGATATGTCTAGTGGTTGTAAAATATCCGTAGAATGAGAAGGAAAACAGCACAGGATGATTTGTTTACCTCTGTAAAATTTACTCAGTTGAATAGACATGAGAAACACGGCCATCTAAGAATACAATAACTGGTAATTGAATTGCACTCTTCAGGAGAAATGGGTAAAAAATGTTTGTAAAATATTCGTAAAACAATTCACTTGTCATTCATCCATTCTCTGATTTTCCTATTCCTCAATCTTTTGGAGCACAGTCGACACAAATTTTAATAACAATCGTTCATATTTGAAACTAGTCAGAGACGGTGTAATTTTGTCAAGAAGTGTTAACACCGTAGTAACATTTTCTTTATCATTACCAGTTACATCATACACAACACTTCCTCTTTCTGCCAAGACGAGGCCACCGTTTGGTGAAAGATACCGCCGCCTCATCCATATCAAATACACGTCGAGGGTTTTTAGGGATCTCAATATATTGACCAAGTTCTTCTGCCACATGAGACAAGAACGTATGACATATTCAGTAACAATTGCCTGAGCTTTACAAAGATGTTCTGCTCTTTTTTGTCCTACACGTAGATAACGTTTAAGGAAACCTTCGAACCATTTTCTTCCGGGAACATGATTTTTAAAAGGATTACATAAACCTTTTGCTTCTACTAATTGCTTTACAGGATGTATCAAAAATATTTGTTAATAGGAAAACCCATCCTACTAGTTCCCAATAACCATTCCTCTAATTTATCTTCAATGCTACGACCAAGTATAGATTCAGGACCACCTCGACCTGAAGTTTCTTGTGCTTTTCCGCGGATTTTATTGCGTAACGTAGTTCTAGGAATGTTGTATAATTTACTAGCTGCTGCATTAACAATCACATCTTTAATCAAATCCAGGGCATTTTTATGAATATTTGAAAAATGTCCTTTTAGATTCCTGTTTACTAATTGTGGCATTTGTAGATTTAGGATTTTTTCAACAGCCTTTATATATTCTGGATGGCATTTTAACCTATAGAGAAAAAATAATAGTAACTTTAAAATACTTTCTAAATTATTTGAACATTAGTAATTGATAACAGACGCGTAAACGATGAAATAAATTAAATATATAAAAATTATGGTCAAAACTGAATATCGTGTGCACTATTGGCGATGATACGACCAAAAATAGCGTTTGTATGTTTTCCCTGTATCGATTGTAGCCATGGGGTATTTTATTCATATTTTAGGTTATTTAATATTTTTAAATTTAATTTAAACTATTTTTAATTAATATTTTGTAAATTAATATTTTTTTATGAATTATTAAATTATCTAAATAGTATATAAGTGAATAACTACAACAATATTGGAATTTCTAATAAATATCAATAACTAACTACCCGAGTGTTTCTTAAGATTCTTTCTTACTAACAATAATTAAAATTTGTTATAATACAATACGGATCCAGATATTTTTCAATAATTACTGAAACTATACTTTTAACCAGAAAAAGAAAGTATTCACAGTATTGCCAACATATCTAAGAACCCTATAAATGTACTATAAAAAGCTATAGTAACAATAAAATGCTTGATATATTAATATAAATCTCAGAGTGACAATAAATGGTGTAGTGGCCACAAACGGTATATCTACCCTACTAGGGTATAGCAAAAGTATTAGCGTTTTTTCCTTTGTTTATAAATAAAGAATTATACTTCATTCCTCAAACGTTTAATCCGATTTCAACAGTTTGTGCTGACAAACATACATTCCTTCTTCAGTATTAAAATGATTTCACTGCAAAATATCCAATAGATGGTTTTTAACAAAAACGTTAAAATGGGTGACATCAGTGTCGAAATTAAGTCAATTTGAAGAAATTATTTAAAAAAAACGACTGATTCCACTCGTGAGAATTGGTTCAAAAAATTCTGGAAAAGAGACATGACTCTTAAACATTGCGGAAGATCAGGTCGTCCACGGTCTTTCGATGCAGATGTTTTAAGAGTAGCTATGGTTGTAGGTACCAGAAAAGGATTAGGAAACTTTCAGGAGAATGGGAATCAGGAGTATCCCACACTACCGTTAACCGGCATATACGAGACATACGAATGGTGTAAAAAAATTTGTAGAAGTATCCGTCTTGAACAGCCGCCGCAGCAAACCATGCGTCGTGTTAAACTCTGCTCAAAAACCCTACCGATTTTCCAAAGCAGTGGCTTAGGTTCAGACAACTAGCTCTTCTGGTACAAAGGCGAGAAACATTTGTCAAAAAGGTTACGATGTATGTTTGGTGGAATTTTGATAAAATAGTCCACTTTAAGTTGGTTCTTGGTGGTAGAACGATACATTCAGAATTCTACTCAAGTTAACTTGAGACAGTACACACTATTTTAACCGAAACATATCCAGGTTTGGTCAACCATTAAAAAATCCTCCTGCAGCCAGACCATAAGACCACACACTTCATATCTGATAAGCTGAAAAATTAACCAATTGAACTGTTTCCTCACTCAACATACATCACTGACCAACCTCCGTCTGATTACTACTTGTTCCGCTCCATAGCTCACATTTTGGGGGCAAAAAAATCAGTGCTGAAGAAAAGATAGATAAGAGTCAATCCTTTCGAGAAATAACTTCGAGAAATATTTCGATAAATATATTTCGAGAAATTAGTTCAAAGTATAAATTATTTTAGCAGTGAATAACTACCCCAAAAACGCAATTACTTTTGTTAAATCCTAGTGTCATTGCTACATGTTTCTTTTCAATTTGTTTTCTTTCATTCTTCTTTCTATAGTCCATCACGATTGAGTCAGTAAACATCAATATGGAAAATGTAATTGCCTTGCCAACACATTGCTGGAATTGTTGCACTAGTAGCAACTTGAAAAGTTTTGCTTGGTAACAAAGAAACTGTTGCACTTTGTTTAATAATCCCACTGAGGAAATTATGACATTACAACATCTCTTTATCTCTTTATTTTAATACCCTTGAATTGTTGATTGATTGAATTTTGTACGGGTGGAAATAATATTATGTATAATACGAAAGTAATCTGAAAAGTTTCCAGCCTTAACATAAAGATGGCGTTGCTCGTCAAAAATATTCTGGTAATATAATTGGATAGATATTTCAAAATAACCTTGAAAATTTCAGTCATATTAAACGATCAGTTTTACAGTGGTTTTTATTAATCGATGTTATTGTTTAAGTAAAGATGGAAAAAATCGAATATCGAGCCATTATTAAATGTTTGCATTTGAAAAGCAATACGCCTACTCAAATTAAAGTCAAGATGGGTGCTGTTTACTGGGACTTTGCACCATCATTTGCCACCATGAAATTTTGGGCAAGTGAATTTAAACGTGGTCGTACCACTTTGATTGATAATCAAAAGTTCAAGATGGCAAAACTGGAGCCACTACCGATAACATTGAAGAAACCAAATACAACATTATACTATATTATTTATTTGTATTATATGTTTATATACACATATGTCCAAAATTTTGGAGTATTCAAACATTTTACCTTTTTATTGATATTAAGTTTTCGCTTTATTCGTTTACGTAATCATCATTTTATTACAACTCTTATTGGTACCAAATAAAACTCGACACCTAATGGCCTACGTGTGTAAAATTGATTTATTATTTTGAAGTCAGACAATTATATATTCAATTATAAAATAAGTTCAATAAAACTAATAAGCAGTAGTTCCTTCATGATCTGTATACATGCCAGGTTTGCGGAATTCTCTCCCATTCTTTACGAGCAGCATCTTTAGTTCTCGCAGGGTAAGAAGAGGATTGTTTCGTTTCTTGATGCGTGTTTTCAGAATGTCCCAAGCATATTCAATGACATTCATGTCAGGGGAATTTATTGACCACAATAACTTGGTTATTCTCTCCTCTTCAAGAAAATGTTGTACTGATCCTGTTCGATGAGGAGGTGCGTTGTCATCCATGAAAACAAATCCGTTGCCCACTGCGCCTGGGAACAGACGCACAACAGGATTTAAAACGTCTGCAATGTACACAACACCAGTAACTCTTCGCTCCAGGGCCAGTAAGGTGTTCGTGTACCCCTCATAATACCACCCTGATACATCACGCTCCTACCTTTAAATGGCATACGTGGTTGAGCTGTTTCTTGTCGGGCTTATCGACCTGGAGCTCTCCAAACTAATATTGTGGATGAAATGTGTGAATATGTGTATGTATAAACCGTTCCGAAAGTTCATCGTCAACCCTCTAATAAACTACTTTATAGACTACCCTCTAATATAAGATAAGAAAGATAAGTTAAGAAGAATTTTTGAGAACGAAATGAAATTATTGTTCTTGCTTCATGTTCAACATTTTCACTTACAAAAGCAGTGTTTTCAGTTGTGCGTACAATTTTTGATCTTCCATTTTTTGATTTATCAATTATTCAACCAGTTTCTTAAAATATTTGCTCCATTAGCTGATTATTTATATAAAATTACCCCGAATGTAACGATGGGTGTTTTTTAAAGATCATCTATTTTCAAAATAAATTTATGTATGAATAATGTAAATACATTATTCTAATAAGAGGGTTATTTAAAAAGTTCTCGGTCCGATCGTGTTGGTGATTAGAACAGATTATCTATTTATTATCTCTTAACATAATTAGGTAACTCTTTAATATAATAAATAATAATTTTTTATATAACAAGTAACTTATGTCTTCAATTCTAACAATATTTCATTCAGGTTTACTTTGACTGATTTACTTTGAGTTGTCAGACTGATCTGATATTTTAGACCATTGGCGATTCGCAGTCTAGATTCTATATGCATAGCGACAAGTTATCGTTCGAAATGTTCTTGGCGTACCCAAAAAAACATAAGATTTTTACTTTCATCCACTGTTTAAACTACTGCTTTGTCTTTAGCCTGAACGGCTACGTTTAAATAAGTTTAAACACACCGCGATAAAACAGCTTTTCATGACCAAAACATCGTGTAAAATTGAATGGACTCGGTCTAACAAGATGTTTATAATCAGCAAGCCCGTTTATCTTCAGTCAGTTATCATTTAATAAAACATTGTGAATTTTAGTGACGATTTGTTAGTCGTGGTGATTTTTAGGCGTTCCGAGCATTCATCATCTTCAGTGGATGTACGAGGGTTCCTATTTTTGTATCCAGAATAATAAATAAAAATACATATTTATCATTGAAAATATTTTTTTTATATATTAACCGTTATGATCGTTACACATTTTTGCATACATTTGAACCAATTTTCAAAACACTTTTTCCATTCTGACTGAGATATCTCCAAAACATGCATTTTGAACGCATCAACCTCTTCTTCTGGCATTGAAAATCGTTGTCCACGTAGTTTATTCTTCACGGGAGGGAACAAAAAGAAATCATTGTGTGCCAAATTAGAACTGTACGGTGGATGTCACATCAATTCGATGTTTTGACTCATCAAATATCGAGTTGTTCGGTCCGATGACTGCGTCGCTGGTTATTTTTTCTTATTTCTTCAAAGGCTTCTGGCAAACAAATCGTTGTGTACCATTCAAAATTGATCGTTCTACGATTCCCTTGTGGCAGTGTAGCCACATGCCCATTTAACCTCCCAAAAAAACAGGCGACCATTTGCTTTGAAGTGCTGCTTGCGCCATTGGCGATTTGGCTCATTTTGAAAGACGTGACGTGAAACAACAAAATATATTATGCCACGAATAACACCTATACATGTGACGAATCTTGGATTTATGCGTATGAGCTCAAAAACAAACAGCAGTCGACTGTATGTATCATTGCTTTACATCAACCGACACAAGCTTTCTTTGAATAATTGTCCAATTATGCGGAATCTAACGTGCACAATTCTTTTTCACGGCTAAATGTTCATGTACAATCTTGTTTGCTTGTCATACTAATGCCCAGGGTAAGACAATATATAAGAAGGTATTCCAATCCTACAAGGGATTATGGAAAATGTCTCAAGCGGTGGCGCCATCTGCGTATATCCAAGGCATCAATTTAAACTTTTTATGGCATGCCGACTTAACAGTTTTGGTTTCAAATCCTCATCATCCTATATTTTTTTTGTTCAAAAATTTTATTAAAATTATTCTGTTATTAATTTCTGATAATTATTAAGATGTAAGTTATTTTTTCAGTCACTAGGGTTAAATAATTAGTAAAATAAAAACATGTACGTCATTCACCATACACATTTGTTTTTTAATTGAAAAAGCCTGCAATGATTTTAATTATTATAATTTATATTATAATTATAATATTATAATTTATTCAAAAATATAAAAAGGACAGTAACATTAAAGAATCAATCACAAGTTTTTATCCTGTATATCGATATCGGCCTTATGCGTCCCCATACACAAAGTTAGCAAATTAGTGAAGTTAGTAAAACGTTTTTATGGTATGAATGCATACAGTTGGAAAGAGGATAAACCAGAGATTTTTTTAAGAATTCGAAGAACTTGATACCTTTTTTTTATGTATAATTTAAAGTTGAGCTTTAAATTTATTTTTACTTCTTCAAAAAAGTTTGCGAGTCTATAAAAAATAGTAGATGCCGCTTGCATCTAATTTTGATTTTTATAGAACCCTACAACATTACACATTAAAATAAAAATAATTTGAAGGCTACACCAATAATTTTTTTTTCAGTTTAAATACTTAACATCTAATAACAACAAATCTGTGGACCAAAAATGCTTTATGAGGGCTGAGGAGATAGCAAAAAACCCCTCCTATCGGTCATTTTAATTTGGCAAAGGATGCACCAAACACCCTGTATAACAGTACAACTAGGTAATCAGAATATCGTCGTTTACAGCTCTCGAAGTGCACACATGCAAATTTCGACTGAAACCACTCGGAAATGAATATATTCAATTTATTGTTTTTTATTGTCAAGTATATTGATTCTTTAATGTTACTGTCTTTTTTATATTTTCTGAATAAATTATAATATTATAATTATAATATAAATTATAGTAATTAGAATTATTGCAGGCTTTTTCAATTAAGAAACAAATGTGTATGGTGAACAAATGTGTATGACGGTATGTCACATGACGATCTTGCTTTATTAGTTTGCGCACAGTATCGATATTTTCTGGCACAACAACCGATTTTAGACGACCATACCAGTGATATACAGTGGTTTTAGATGGTGCTTCATGTCCAAAAGTCGAAGTGAGTTGATCGATGCACTCGATAACTCACATCGAATGTCGTAGTAAATCATCGCAAGAAAATTCTTACGAGCTAATTAAATTTTTTTGACTGAGATGAAATTTTGAAGTCACTAAACAAGACAAATAGCGTCCGTAAGTACGTATACGGTCAACAGTATCAAACATTACGATGTATATGTCAGATGACCTAGCAACATCATTGTTGCCAATTCCGAATACATAAATAGCAACCCTCGTACGACCATATTTAAATTCAACAGTTCGCTTTTTTACTATCGAAAATTAAATTAATCTGGGGGTTAAATTCCTAAAACAAAGTACTTTATAAGAGCTTCAGTTTTCTCTCTTTCATCTCTCAGAAATGGTTAAAATTTCTAACGATTCACACTTGACAAATATCATAGTCATTAAGTTTTTGAAGTATTCGTTATATAATTCGCCAAAAGTAGAAAAGAAAAAGATATTTTTGGGACATTTTTTCAATCCTTTGTAGATTGTTTAACTTTCATAAATTATTGTTCTTAAAGTGAACAATATAATTATAGAAAAAAATTAAATCTGTTTCGTTATGGTTTTCCTCGCAATAATTCATGACCATTCATATATTATATACATATATTTACATAACGTTGCAATATTTCAAACTAGCATAATATTCCACTATTCGGCCTCCTCCTCCCTCTCTGCCACCCTCTCGGCGTAAGCAAAAAACTGCAGCTTCTCGTTCCGGATAGCCTGCAGTTAAAATGGGAAAACGCGAGCTTCTGGATCGCTTCAATTTCTGTTCTTGGCAGATTCGGAGCGGGTTTTACGTCCCGACTCAGTCTACGGCCTGGCCGCAAAAAGTGGGCTCTGGCGATCGATTTTTTCTCTCTCTCTGTTTCGTTGTTGTTTTTCGTGGGTGGGGTTCGGGCATTTTCGACCGTACGGCTCTCGATTCACTATAAAATATGAAATCGAGATTTTATTGTCAAATGTTTGCTATCTGATGCTATTTTAATTCCGGAGTTAAATATATATATATATATATATATATATATATATATATATATATATATATATTAAGTATATATCTCCACCAACTATATCGTAGATCTAAACAGATAACATTGAATAAAATTGAATATAACATATTTAAGGGATAGTTATATTTGAATTTTGATATGATTTGAAAATAAAATGTTTTCAAGATTTTTTTAACATGAACTCACGTGAACGATAGCATTCTTTAGTGATGATGTAAACCATAACTTTACACGTGCCCCATTAAAGTTGGGTACGCTATATAACAAATCTATACCCGAATCAGGATTCAACCCCGGGACCATTGAGTCGCCGGGCGAGTGACTAGCTGGCCTGACTATCGCGACCAGTAATTTAATTAAAATTTAATGCCTTTTACCAAATTAACACAGGAAATAATTCATTTAGAAAGCCTGCGTGAAAGGTATGATTGTTTATTAAAAGTTGGTACCAATATACGTAATTATCACTTGGAGTTTTTGCTCTATTTATTTACAGCTGTATTTACAGCTGTATTTACAGCTGGCTGGGTTTGCCAGTACTATGCGTGTTTTTCACACCTACAACCACACTATTCTCCAAAAGAAACACTGAAGAACTCGACACTCACACTTATTTACAACTGGCATATAATTCGACAATGAATTATATTTTATGTTGAGACATGTTAAGATCAATTTCTCTATTCTCCCACCGCCAGAAATATTACCAAACCCAAGGTCTTCTACCGCTTGGTTTGGTATCCGCTGTGTCTCATGGTATTGCAGCTAAACCAGTAATGTAAGGCCATCTAAGTAAGTTTGCTCACCTTTCCTCCGCCCCTTAGTGAGTTTGCCTCGTTGTGAACGAAAGATATATGTGTTACGATGTGTTGAACGGTGATCATAATTTCTTTGATTATAGTGTATGTACCATTTTTCTTGATGGTTAGTGTAGGTGATGTTTTCCTTCACTGTGGTGGAGGTACTTTTTTTTCTTGACGATGGTGGATGTATTATTTTATTGAGTTCAATATTCATCAGCCTTTGATTCATTCAACATTCATCAGCCTATATGTAAATTTCTGGTGGTCTAACTCTTCTGACACATATCACTTGTTGATATGTTGGAACCATTTATGGTCACACTGTAACCGTTAATGAATCCGTTGCTGGTCACATCGCGATTATTGATGGATCTATTGCTGGTCACGTTGAAACTATTGATTTAACTGAGGTAGCCGATACTTGATGGAAATTCATTATAAATAAAAAACCAAGATTAATATCTAAATTTCCACTTTATTTAAAACTTGTACATATGACAATTGTTTCGACACACTGTCTTTGACAGGATATATGAAATTAATGGTATTATTATAACATTTTTTATTAATTATTTTATTTATGATGTTTGGGTCATAACCATTATTCACTGCGATCTGTTTGATGACATTCAATTCTTTGTTATAGTTATCTATTGACATTAGGGTATTTATTAATCTGTGTATGAATGAATTAAATGCTGCCATTTTTTTGAGAATAAAGATGACAAGACTTTTTATCTAAAAAACTAAATTTAATAAAAGAAAAAATTTGAATGGTTCACCCTTGTTAAACTTATATTACTCTAGACATTGAGACGCGGGACTCCCACTATCATCATTTATGGTTTTATTAGATTAGTTTAGGTAGTAACTGCTTTTCTTACTGTTAGTTTAATTTAGTTTGTATTTGACAAAGACACTGTGTGTCGAAACAATTGTCATACATACAAGTTTTAAATATAGTGGAAATTTAGATATTAATCTTGGTTTTTTATTTGAAACTATTGATGTATCCGTTGCTGGTTACATTAGGACCGTTTATGGATCTTTTGATTAATGGGTTGTTGGTTGCTTTGGGACATTTGGTGGGCGTATTGATAGATCCGTTGTTGGATGGTGGGTTGCTAGTCGCGTTGGTGAATGTATTAATGCATCTGTTGTTGGTTGGTGGTTTGCTGTGCACGTTGGAACCGTTGGTGGATATAATGATGGATCTGTTATTAGTTAGTTGGTTTGCTGGTCACGTTGGGGCCGATGGTGAATGTGTTAATGGATACATTGTTTATGTTAAAGGTGTCTGTGTTCATAGTTACAATATTCGAAGTGCTTACCCTTCAAGTTTCTTCGAAGTTCTGAGTCACCGATTACAGTTTATGTTGTGCGATGTTCGTTCGGGATCACTAATTATAGGTTATTGAGGGTGGTGTGCTAGGTTTAGCTGACTAGGTTTCCCAGTGTTATGCGTGCTTCCCACACTCACAATCACACTATTGTCCGAAAGAAACAATGAAGAACTCATCTGTATTTAAAATCAGCTTATAATTCGACAATAACTTATATCTGGTGCATCTGTAGACTTGTCCACAATAACTGTGGAGTTCACTGCCAGAAATTCCGCCAAACCCAAGGTCTTCTTCTGCTTGGTTTGGTATCCGTTATGTGCCTTGGTGTTCTAACAAACGCCAGTTATTGTCGGCGCTAAATTGCGTTGTAGATTAGGTTAGAAATGCAGGTAAGTGTAGTCTGTAATTTTAAAATAAATAAAAATATCGAAGAATTTGCCTCAAATTTTGTATTGTTAAAAATGTGTTGTTCTGAATGGTTAAAAATGTTAGAAAACGCCTATAGTAAGCGAGCGTTATTGAAAATATGAACATACCAATAATAAAAGCATTGAAAGAATGCCAAAATGTTGTAGATTAGACTTGTTCCAGTCGATATTCAACTTTTCGTCATTCAAGTTTAAAAGTCAAGATCTGAACATGTTTGCGCACAGCTTGTTCCAGAACTTTTTTTAAAAAAATATCACTGCAAACAGATGATTGTAAACATGCTGCAATGAGCCATCTCCCACCATACATTCACGAAACGCATAATGACAGGTAAACAGACGCAGACTTATGAAATTGACATCCAGCAACCAGCCAGCAAACTTTGAAATGATACTTCGATAACGCACTGAAACCGAAAAAACCACATTAAAGTCGTTCAAAAATCAAAATCATTTCGATTGATTTCATCGACTATTGTGTCGATGATTATTGTGACTTGTGTATGTGGTGTGGCGTTATGAAGCATTTGAAAGAGATTGTTTGTCAGGAAAGGAAAATAATTCTTAAGTTTTGCGCCATGATAATGCACCGTCCCACATATCGATTCTTGTACGCGAAATTTTTAGCAAAAACTTAACGAAAGGCACCCTGTTATGCACCATGTTCACCTGATATGGTTCTATGTGTTCTTTTTTTACTTCCCAAACTCAAATTACCATTAAAGCTATAAAAAGACTTAAAGGTCATACCTGTACATGTTTATAAGAGATGTTTTGACTACTGGCTAATACGCTGGTGATGTAAGGATTGGAAGAGATAAAAATCCGAATAAGTCAAATCTGATGCGATAAAATCTCCTAACCCAACTCGGTAATCGTTTCCAGACGTGTGTTGTCTTAAATCAAAATGATTTCCGGTCATTCGTTGCCAATATATGATCTTGTTTCCTCTAGAGCGTCACCATTACGAATCAATTACTACTGATAACTGTCAAGGGTGACTGTACGTCCAGTTGATCCCATGACGTCCAGTTGATCCCACCATATACACAACACCTTAACTACCTATTTGATGTGGATATTTGGTTTCGCGGTACTGTTTAATGCTCACCAGTGTTAACACACGATTTTCTTAGAGGATGGGAGGTTCATTTTTTGATTATTGTAGAGGATTCACTTTTCATTATAGGTTACAAACATCAAAGCGTCTAATCTTATTCTCACCGATTCTTATTCTAAAGATTCTTCTTTTAAATTTTCTCCAGCTTATGTGAACGTTTAGAAATGACTTGCGGTATTACTCCGGATTTCATTACTTCATCCTCTATTACTTTTTTACTTTACTATTCCGGGTGTCCTGCGGGTGGGCAGCTCAATTTACGATGCTCACCCATAAAATTGGTGTTCAATTATCCCCCATTTGTCTGTAAAACACAGCTCCGCTACAGCGTACGGTTACACATTCAACGTTAATAAGTAAGCTCATATGGGCAAGTAATATGAGTACCATGGGGTAGGAGAGCTCCACTGTAAAATGCCTCTCCAGTTTCGGGTAGGACTCATGAGGACAACAGTTTCCACCTGAAGCCGAAGAGCAAATCGACATTCTGAATGCAGACATACTCTTCCGGACGTTCTGTATCATTTAAGTAAAAATATTAGTTCGTAATTGCAGGAACCACTTCTTACAACTTTTATACAAAACTATAATATCTCCCAATTCCGCACAAATAGTATTCTGAGCTTCCACGGCATCTTTTTCAGTCGAAAGGCTAAAAGAAGACAATGCCTTAAATGTTACTTCTCGAATGATATCACTTCTACAATTGATTTTTCAAGATACATTCACAGTAGGCTGGTATATTTACCTCGTTTTGAAGCTGGTGGTACTTTAAAATAACTGTACTGCAGCAAAAAAATCTGCTGCTGCAAAAAAATTAAATTAAAAAAAAAGTATTTGGATAACATTCCAGTGTTGGCCCTACACTACCTTCAATCTCATTTTCAACAAATAATAAATTTGCACAAAACACTCCATTCCCTATAATCACATTCACTATCTTCTATCTATCTTCTCTGTTGTGGTGTGTAAAGCTGACTAGCGTCCGTAGCAGAATGCTACACGTGCACTCTGGGTAACGCTAAATGAGCTAGTGCGATCTTTGGCAGCCAGACAATATCTTCGGATCTCCTAGCTACTGCACATGGAATCACTTATTTCAAGATCTCCTAATCATGGTCCTTCTCAGAACCAAACGACAAAAAATCTCGGAAAAACAATCCATTTAAACACCGAGGGGCTTAGAAGAGCTAAAAGTGAGTGAATTTCTAAGCTCTTGCTGGACCAAAATATTGACATGGCTGTTATCCAGGAAACCCATAGAGAAAGCGAATACCAACAACGCCGCCGAGGCAAAATTCAAGGTTTCGACCTGCCTGGAGCCACCTACCACCGTTCATATGGAGTTGCAACCTACGTTCACAAAGACATTAAAAACGCTGTATTATTACATTCTACAGCAAACACAAATATTCACCAAATAATTACAAAAATAGCTGACACTACCGTCGTCAAGATCTATAAGCCACCTCAAACATCCTGGCCTGACAACGTGCTAGATATCTAAACACACCCTGCAATATACACAGGTGACTTCAATAACCACCACACTGTTTGGAAATACCATACTGATGAACTGGTGGAAATTGTGATCGCCTTGAGAACTAGGCAAACTCCCACGGCCTTCGGCGGCTCATGTCATCGACCCTACAGCACCCTTACCAGGAATGGAGCTTCCCCACCACGAATGGAAGACACTTAACAGAATAAGAACGTCCCATGGCATATACCGTGACTCTTTCTACAAATGGGGATTGACTAGATCACCAGCTTGTGACTGTGGAGAACTCCGCCAAACCCTTCATCACATCGTAGCTGAGTGCCTTCTTACAGTATATGATAGTGAAATTAATGATTTCTTTCAAGCTACACACTCCGTGTTGGAATGGATCAATGGCCTCGATTTTAAAATTTGATGAACTTATCGTGATGTGTCTTACCTAATGTTGTTGCCGGTTGCGTTGGTGCGGACGGTAAGAGCAGCGGCCTGTCGCTGCTTTGCCGAAACCGCATTGGAGCGCTAGTTGATTCGATTCCAGCGCTCGGATGGTTGTTTTTCTTTCTTTCTTCTGTCTGTTTACTTCCTAAATGTTTATGATTATTTCTAGCCAAGAGTGTAAAATCCGACAATGAATTACCCCTCAGTCACGCCAGTTAAAGGCTGGGTAACGCCGGATGCCTTCTGAGAAGTGTTCTACGTTGATCACTCGCCAGTCGGTATGCTTCCTGATAGACTTATGGGAAAGCACATAACCAAGGGTTGATAGCCTCATAGCCTGTGTTGTCGGTGGCTGATGACCGTGGTTCGGAACCCACGTTAAGCGGTAGGTACAGTTGCTAAATAGCCTTGAAGTTGCTGATGCGTCACTAACCGTAAATCCTTTCCTTTTCTTAACTGATGTTGAACTTTATTTTATATATTTTTTATATTTTATATATTTTTAGAGTCTATTTCAGATTTTATATATGTTTATAGTTTATTTTATAATTTACAACTTTTTAATAAATAAGTAAATAAATCTATCTTATCTACAACTAAAAAAAATTATCCTCATACACAGTATGTCGGAAAAATAACGAAACTTTTAAATAAAAAAACAATTACTTACTTTGCGAAAATTATTTATTGTCATTCAAAGCATAAATTTTAATGTCGTTTTTGGAATGGCCTCAATGACCCACATTACAGTTTCTTGGACTTGGTAACACTATCATAAAATATTCCTTTCATGACCAGTTTGAGTTTCGGGAACAGGAAATAGTCACACGGAGATAAATTATGCGAAAACGGAAGATGTTGAAGCACGCAGTATATATTTTTTTTCGCCAAAAATTCCCGAACAATGTGAAATGGTGCATTATCATGCAACAAAACCAACTTCCTGGCGCTCGATATTCGATCCTTACTCGAACGAATCTCTTCCACAAACGCACCATAATTCACAGATCATATTCACCAGTGGCGCATGCACTTATTCCACCCATTCATCGCGATTTTTCTTTTTAAGCCGGTCTGAATCATCTTCCAAAGCATCACGACCGCCCTGGAATCGTACCACTCGAACACACATGTTCGGTATAACCAATCATCACCATAACCTTTTTTCATCAATTCAAATGTTTCTGCAAAAGTTTTACCGAGCTTGAAATAAAATTTGCTATCAGCTCTTTATTCCATCATGTTTTTGTGACGAGGTGCCAAAGGTACTGTCACTTTAAGCGCTATAACTTAACAATCCGTTGATTGATTTTAATGATAGAGTTGTTATTCATATACACTGATGTTCTCATGTCTATCTTCACACGCTTTTTATCCTTCAATCGTTTCATTTTCAACGTTTCATTGTCATCCTTCGCCGCAGGCATTATCTGTCCATGAGATATGGTTATCGTCAAGCTGGAGGTTTAGTATGAACAGGTTCAGGAAGTGGCATATGTATATAGAGATAAACAGAAAAAACTGGAACAAATTTATGAAATGTTAATATGTAGTTGTAAATTAGCAGAAAAAAAGTAACACTACACTCAAATGGGTACTACAGGGAACTTTTGGAAACTCGATTAAAAGGGCACAAAAAACACGTTTCAACATGTAAGCAGCCGTATTATGAATAAAGCTGCCGCTTACATAACGGCGGTCTCCTTGGCAGTCTTTTGTTTGGAATCAACTATTATTTACGTAAACACGTGTTACTAGTTTTTCCATTGTTGCTCCAAGGATGTACTGCTTGTTTACAATTGTGATGATTATTGGAAAGGGCATAAAACAGAGATGGTTTTAAAACTACTTGAACATCTTGAACACTACTTTATAATACTACTTAAAATGAAACATTTTAAAATCTACCATCTGCTGCTAGATAAATATTCTTTCCCAACTGAAACGACCTTATTCAATATTTATGTCACTGTGTATATTTGTTAATGACGTTAATAAGGTAGATACATGTTTCAAGAATGAGAAGAAAATGAACAATGGTGTAACCCCCCAGCACTGTTGTCTCATTGGACACAGTCCAAAGAATTCTAACACTGCATATATATATATATATATATATATATATATATATATATATATATATATATATATATATATATATATATATATATATATATATATATATATAGCTCATTCAAAGAAGCAATAGTGACACGTCATCAATCTAGACAAATCTATTGCCAATTTAAATCCAATTATATATAATATAATAATATATAATTAATATAAACTAATATAAAAAAAGTTGAAGTGCTATTCTGTTTTATTAAATCAATAACTCATTTTCAGTAAGAATCATTCAGCGCCATTGTATATGTGGAAAACTTTCATCACTACTCTGACAACTCAAAGAATATATCTTGCAATTCAATCACAACAATGAAATCTTTATTTTTCAATTAATTTTTTTTTATTCTGACCCATCTGCGCCACCCTATCCTCCCGCTCTTGCCCTCCTGTACGCGCCAATTAACTGTAACAGCTGGTTCCAAGGGGGCTCTAAGGGCGAATTCGACTCTGTTGCGAATCGGCCGCTTCGCGTAACCGATCGACGCCCGTTAAAGGGCTAAAATAAAAAGGATGAGCCACGTAATAGACATCAAATTGGCTCGGCGCAGCGAATGGCCGTATTGTCGTCGCGATTTTTGCTGATTTAAACCGGTCGGTCACGGGCGGCTTGGGCGCCTGGACCATCTTTTGTTCGACGACGATTTGTTTTGACGGTTCGCGGTGAAGGCGTGAGGGGAGAAGGCAGAATAACAACAGGCAATAAATTGGATTTAATAAAAGACCCAGGCGTAGGAAATTATTACGTCATGGTGTCAATGCTTATGATTTTTTGTCTAGATGGAATTGAATGAACTAAGACAGTCCCTCTAAATTTTAGAACTGGCCTTATAAAAGAAATTTCCCTAAATAAAATTCCATTGTATTGGTTACGTTTGATGGATATTAATATTTGCATAAGTGTAGGTCATGGAATTTTGCAGCAGGTACCCGAGACGTGTATCGTACCACTCAACACCAAATCACTTTTTTAAACTTCTCGACTCGCTAACCATTTGTAGCTTCATCAGTGCATGATTTAATCTGATTAAATCATTAAATCATCTTCTAATGATGCTATCATGGTTAGCGAAACCCACGTCGGGAAGTTTAAAAAAGTGATTTAGTGTTTAGTGGTAAATCTCTTCGAGTTAGGAACTTCGAGATGTAAACGTTTAGCCTGAATAACATCTTTTAGTTGGTCCAGTAGAAAGCATAATACTCCTTGGTAATGTTCCCCTTTTGTCAACTAGTATATTAACACCACACATCACATTTGGACCACTGGTTCATATGTGGCGTATAATGGTAAATCAATATTTCATTTGTAAAACGTCGCAGAAACTTAGAAGATCCAGTAGAATTTAAAAATATCTATATACTCTTGAAAAATGTTCATTCAATGGCGTTTTTGGTCGACTATTAACAAATATGAATGCGTATCGAGCGGAAAGCTTTCTCCTACCCAAAAGAACATGTAAAATCTAGTAGTTTTAATTTATTGCGATTTTTATATCAGCAAACCCACATCCTATCGTCCGCAATCATTTAATACGATAATGTGAATTTTTGTAACGATTTTGTCATTATCGGTTTTGGGCATTGGTCAAGAGTTTATCGTCTGCAATGGATATCCGAATTTTATTTAAATTCCGCTGCCAATTTTTTTACTAGCAAAAACGAAAAAGAAGTATCCTTTAAAGTGAAATGTAGTTAGTTTTCAATTGGCATATAAAACTTTTCGTATGTTCGACTGGTTGAACCTGCTTGTTTACATACATATTTTTTTGAGTAGGGCATTAAAGCTTTGAGCTATTCCGTCTAGAGCGTATGCCCCTGGCCCCTTGATTGTCCTCAACCATTTTAATGTTGGAAATGACCACTGAATGGTACGAGCAAAAGTTAGGATAAAATGTCGAAGAGAGCGCGAAAGAATAGTAAGGTCAATGAAGAACAAAGTGTATTCTGGGAAAATGCTGGAGATGCGATTTTCAGATTACTTTATTGAACCGCGTAGTGTTAAAAGACCCGGATGAGATGAAAAAACAAATCAATATGAAGAAATGATCAATAATGCGCTTGAAACAGCTGCTTCAATTGCACCAAAAGAAAAATGTTTGAAGCAAACAAAAATTTCCAGTGAGACCAGTGATTTAATAAAAAAACGACGGACAGTGAGGAATACAGGGAGTCCTTTTGGCAGAGACGAGTACTCTGAGCTTTGTAAAACTATAAAATATCGTATTAGAGAGGAAACTTACAGGTTCAACACGCAGTTAATGCAAAAAGCTCTCGAAGAAAACAGGGGAATTAACAAGGCTAAACAGGAGCTAAGACATAAAAGAACGCAAATTTATGTTTTAACGCATATAAGATCGCACAGTGTGCAGAGCGCGTACGGAAATGTTAGAGCTTGTTAGATAATTTTATTCACAGTTATATAAAGATCAGAACCCGTCAAAAATAGCAATGCCCCGGAAGAGCAAATGCCAAATTATCCTTGTGAAGGAAGTGGCAATGGCTATAGAATCGATGAAAAACGCCCAGGCCCCAGAAAAAGACAGTGCGACCGTTGAAATGCTAAAACTGGTGGTCGGACTTGGCAAAATTATACTCAAAATGCCTCAAAAAACAAAAAGTACCTAATAGAAAAATGCAGAAGTAATTCTTTTACATAAGAGTAAGAGCACACGAAGATTTAAAGAACTACCTGCCAATCAGCGCGCTACCAGTAGAGTATAAACTTTTCACCAAGTTAATATCTAAAAGAATATTAAGAAAACTGAATGGCGCAAAACCAAGCGAGCAAGCGTGATTCAGAAGTGGATTTATTTTAATGGATCACATCCAGGTTGTACAGTAGGCCATAGAAAAGCACAACGAATACACCATGCTCCTGTGTTTGGCTTTTATCGACTACGAAAAAGCATTTGACTCAATCTCAAATCAGATCATAATAGATGCATTGCTAAACCAGAGTGTAGAAAAACCTATGTAAACCTGTTAGCATCTATATATGATCAAGCTACAGCGATAGTCCACCTTGATGATCTTCAAATTGAAATTCTTGTAGAGGGGGGTATACGGCAGGGTAACGTAATATCGCCTGTTATTTTCTCAGTCTGCCTTGAAGAAGTATTCCGTAATCTGGATTGGGAACAGGATGGTATAAACATCAATGTGCATACTAAACTTAACTTAGATTCGCAGATCCAGATAGATTCGAAGACCCAGATGAGCTACAAACATACATACAAGAGCTGCAAAGAGTTGGAGAAGCATTTGCTTGCTCGCTTGAGGTCACCAGAGGTGGACCTTTTGGGTCAATTTGTTAGCAGCCCAGAGATTGTCTTGCTCTTAGGCCATATCCAGGCCACTGACTATGTAATTATTGTAGACGTACTACCGAAATACTATTTCACTGACTTTCGTCACTACTTTCTCTCGATAAAACCCGTCCGAACAAAACAAAAATGTTACGAAATTGAAAGATGCACGTGGATATCACGGCGACTGACTCTCGTCTCGTTTCACACGATGCGCTCACCATGAGAAACGAAACGGAAGTGAGAACCATTTGGTTTAAAAATAAACTTGAAAAAGTCAGGTTATTTTCAATAAATTTTGCTGAGAACAGAAGAATTTCATTTTTAGGAACGGATATGTTCGCGTTCGCGCCCTTCATCCATCCGAGATTATTTTCTAAAATAATCCCGAAACTTCGCTGTTGGTAAGATGGGATAAGGTTTCCGTAATTGACGGTTAATTCCTTGGTGACGGGGGACCACCGGGCAGGGGGGGGCCAAGCGCTTCGCACCACTCCCCTCTGGGTTACAAATACCAGGAGGAGATATTATTTTATCATCTCATTTGCGGATAACACTGAAGGTATTTCGGCTATAACTAAATGTACTTACTGTTATACCTGAAAAAGAAAGTGGTTCCTTTAATAAAAAAGCACTTTAACTCCACTAACTTCTTTCTATTTGCCAAAAGTGGGAAATGGTGGTCCCAATCCCGCGATGGTCATGATCCCTCGTTGAGCGGCAGTCAACCTAGACCTCCAAAAGTTGGAGTTTCGATTTTCTGGGCCATCTACCACCCAAATCTGCGATGTCTTCCGGACTACCGTCCGTTAACCTACGCAATTGTTGACTTGGGTGGTCAGTGATCTTCAAGAAGGCTTTATCTGCCTTTTCTTGCAGGCACTGCCTAAAGGAAGTCCACATCAACTCTTTGTGAATCCGTATACTGGAGATGTACCAGGGGGCATCCAGTGCTAGTCCAACTAGCTTGTTCTCATACCTTTCCAATAGCTTGATGTAGGATTGTGCCTCATAGACTCACGCGGACGTATCATGACGCTTCTCACTAATGATCTCATTATTAGGAGTTTTAACTTCACGTCTAATTTGCTGGTTCAGGAAGAGATATCGAGATCTGAACCACTTTATATATCTTGAAAAGAGGACGGAGGAGCGGAGGCTGGAGGGCGGGTACCACCCAGTAGGTGGAACGGCGTGTTAAAAGTGGCTGGCAGGCATTTAGTAGGCCCAACATAGTGTTTAAGAACAAGAAATTGCCTAGAAAGCCTGTGATCAGTGCGTTTTGCCTGTTATGACATAAGGAAGTGAAACCTGGACACTCACATCACAATCAATTCAAAAACTTCAGGTAACACAGAAGGGACTGGATATGCTTGGCATTACAAGCCGGGACAGTAAGCCCTGCACATTAATTAGAGAATAAACGAAAGTATGTGACATCATTGGAAGAGTAAAGGAATTGAAATGAAGATGGGCAGGCCATATAGTGAGGCGATGGGACGACAGATGGACTAAGGCAATCCTGGAGTAGATACCATTTGATTGCAAACATCAACGAAGAGGGGCTAAAGTACGATAGATGATGGCATCGTTAAGTATACTATACCAAAATGACCGAGGAAAGCTCTGCGAAAGTTGAAGCATGCTGAAGAGGCCTTCATCCTACAGTGGATGGACACGGACTGATGATGATGATGATGATACATACATACATAAATAAAATACTTATATTTTATATTAATTTTTCAGATATGTAGCTCAACGCAGGCGTCTGAAACTTCGCAGTAGGCCATCTACTGAATCATACTTGACTAATATCATAATCATTTCGTCATACTTACATTTTCTCGGTACCAGGTCTAGAACATTTCGAGTGCCCTTTGTATACTTTTGCACTCAGTTGAATCAAATATTGAAATATCTATTCCAGATAGTGATCGGAATCCCAACCACACCATTCACATAGACTTCAATAGACTAATCAAGCATTAAAAATGGGCGATCACACATTTTATCTTTGATATTCAGAAACAAAAAGAAATCATAAATAATAAGACGATTGGCCTGTAGCAGATGGGTCGATTGTTTGAAGATGCGACGATTTCGATTATTTTTACTAAATTTACCAATAACATAAGGCAAACATACTGGTACCTACTAAACAAAATTCCATGTATATCCGACTCCACCAATCATTCTCAAATCATCGATATTTCTTGCAAGAGAAGATGAAAGATCTTTATAAAATTCATCACTATAACTTGGCAGTCAACTCTTATATTATGTGCACCAGTTATAAATAATTCTATTGCATGGTTTGTCATCATCAAAAGCCGAATGAAAATGTTCGATGCATTGCTCTTCAGTGAAACAACATGTAATATCGTCAAACATTTATTTTTTCATAAGATTGCGCTCTTAAGTACATAATTGCAACAAGTTGATTTTGATCTGAGTCCTTGATTAGTTTAGCAATAGAACAATTAGTTAATTTAAACAACATAACAAAAAGGCAAATTATCAAAATATATCACTAGACATGATAAAGTTATTTCAGCTTCTTCACCCCAAAAACATCTTACAATCGTCACCAATTGATTTTAGCTAATCTTATGGAAAATCACTTAATGATAGAATAGTATTTCACAAGAATTAATATAATGAACCAAATGGTTATAAAAGAGAACAAACAGAAATCAAAGTTTAAGTTTTAAATTCTTTCATTGGAACCTTCGGTGTGAAACAGTAAAGTCGAAGAGATTTACCACTAAACACCAAATAACTTTATTTAACTTTTAGACGCGCGTTTTGCTAACTTTGTTAGCATCATCAGGAAATGATTAGATCTAATTCAAAAACCTAATTTAGGTTCTATTTATTTGACAACTATACCTAACAAAGTGTGTAAAAATCATGAACCGTGAATCGTGAATCATGAAAACAATGAATCCGAACAAGTTAACTAAGCATTACATTAATAATTCAAAAAGTTGGCTGAATGAAATAAGTCATTTATTCTGGTTCATGGTTTTCTTACGTTTTGCTATTTGTAAACTAAAACCCTATTATTATATACACGTTCAACCAGATCCATCCAAGATTTTCCATTTCTCCTATATCTATTATAGGTTGTATGTTCTTTATATCTGGTTAATATGAATTTTTTAATTTTCTTGATATACATTCGATCACAATCTTAGCAGCCAATTTCGTAAGTTCTCGATTTTTCATGTTGGTCTACTTTATCCTTTGAATTACCCAAGAATTCTCTTAACTTATTATATAGTTCGTAGACTACTTTAATGTCCATTTTATTCAAAATCTTGTCTAACCCTCGTGTTAATTAGGCATCAAACGGTATTAAAAAATTCGAAGATTCCTTCAATAACACATGTCGACATGATTTTTGTAATATTGATGAGAATGCTCTTTTTGCATTTCATTTAGGTAGATATTTAAACAGCTTTTTTATAAATGACCTAGCACATTTCATTTTTAAGTACCTGCTTCTCCTTTTTATCATGGGGTATTTGGATCTGGACAATGTAGGAATTACCACTAGACCATACAGGAGGTATTTCCACAGTATTCTACGAACCTTTAAGGGCAGTGCTATTGTTTTATATAGTTTAGTTTGTTTCTCTCGTTTACAGTAAAGTCAAGTGTTTAAATCGATTTTATATAAAATGGCAAGATCTAGTCGTCGATTTTACAAAAATCCAACGGATAAGTTTTGTTATATATACGGTCGATTTATTTTAAAGTCACAAGGTAGATTTATATCCGAGGAAGTAAAAAAAGCCTATATTTGCCGTTTGCTTCCTGTTTCTATGGTGTGGAGAGACCCTACTGATCATGTAAGCGATTGCAACTCTAAGTGATACAAAACTAAAAGAAGACCTATTTATTGGACCTCAAATAAGAAAGCTTTTAGGTGATTTCTGTTTTCAACAAAAATTAAATGAAAAGGAATTGGCAGTTTGGAGGTGTCTTCTAAGTGTAGTGAAAGGATTTCTGGACAACAAGAAAGATGAAAACTATAAAAACCACATAGATGAACCTTTGAAAGCCTATGAAATACTAGGGCGTCCCATGTCCTTAAAAGGCGTATTTTTTATTATCTCATTTGGATTTTTCAGGAAAATTTGGGTGCACTAAGAGAGGTTTCGCCAGAACATCCGGACGATGGAAGCAAGATAGCAGGGACGCTGGAACCCATCTATATTGGGCGACTACTGTTGGTTTTTAAAAAGAAATGATTTTACCTAACACTAGAGGAAAAGGTGAAAGTTTTTGTCGCTGTATAACATCTCATGTAATATATTTTTTATTCACATAATCCTCAGTAATGTTTTTGCATAGATTTAACACGTTTTGCAGATAACACTAAAGTGTTACCTCAAAAAAGTTTAAATTTGTTGACCTGTGTAATTTCCTAAAGTTATGTTTTTAATTAATTTATCAACAATGTTCTTATAACAGTTTACTTTGACCACCATTCTAACTAATTTTAATTCTTGTTATAACTATCTTGGTTTAAAGAAAAATTAATTAATCTATATACCATAAAATTTAAACTAGCCATTTTGTTATGGAAGCTATGATCTGAATCGTTAGGAATGTATCTTGAAGTGGTAGTGTTTTTCCTAAAGGTAGATGCTGACAGACCTTTAACGAATAACCGACGACAGTCATTCAAGTTCCACGTTAAACTGTAGGTTCAGTTGCTAAATAACCCTGGTAGTTCATGTGTTTCTAGCTTAAAAAACTAATAGTAAACTTGAACTTTAAACTATCGAAGCAACCATTTTTTCAAAAATACTCTCCAATAGTAACCATTTTGGAGAAACAGATTTTTGCAAAAACGAAAAAGAACCACCAATGGACAGATTCACCACATGTGTATATCTGAACTAAGTGTATTACTTTGAAGTCATTATTCGTATTACTGCCGTGTTATTAGTAACATTGTGATCAGATTAATCAACCAACCTACTTTTACCCACCAGTTTAACAAAAATATTTAGATATCGCCCATTTTTCATTACTCTTATGTCCAGAACCAATGTCTTTCCCTTTCCAGTCCTCCCCCGGGTCTCCAAAAATCGAATAAATCACTGGAACCTGAAGCCAATATCGCGTCGGGTGAGTTTTTTCGCACGCGGAGCATCATAATTCACGCGCGACGTAAGCAACACACACTTGCGAACAGCCGTTTGTCATCTGCTTTATGACTTTTTGCCGACGATAAATTTAAAGTCCTCGTCAGGGACTAACCCTTCGACGCCCCTCGTTTTGGCGCCAATGTTTTTCCCCATCATCGATAAATGCTGATTTACGGACTAATGATCGTGGAGAAAAAGTATTTTATTTTGCTATAACGGTGGGCCTGTTGTTGCATAGTTACTGACAGAAGGGACAAGTAGGGAATAACAGTAATATGAATATTTGTTTGTAACACTTGATTAGGCTCGGATTTTTAGGATAAGAATAAACCAGTAACGACCCACATACAATAGACATAAATCAGCTTTTTTGAATGACTAGGTACGCAAAATTGGGAGCATTTGCTTCACATGAATATTATAAAAAGTTGTCCTATAAGAGTGTCAGAAGTTTAATGTGAGGTACAATGATAACTACGTTCATAAATGATAATCGGGCCATTTTTATTTTATCTTTAAAAAATTTAATGGTATTATGTTGTAAAAATATTGTCGTTCAAATATCCCCCACGGATTTGTCTGATGAAACGATTTCTAGAGAACCAATTTTAGCGAAAAAATAATATTTTCCAATAAAGCGCACTTCTGGCTTAATGGGTTTGTGAACAAACACAATTACAGGATTTAGGTTGATGAAAATCAACGAAAAACAAAGTAATTTAGGAGTTACCTCAGAAAGTTACTGTTTTGTGCGGTTTTTGGGCTGAAGGAGTGACAGGGCCTAATTTTTTTGAAGAAGACGATTATGGAGATCGTGCTACTATTAATGATGGGCTGTATAGATATTTGCTAACAGAATATCCTTAGCTCGAATTGATAAATGTAGATATAAGCAACGTTTTCTTTCAACAAGACGATACGATTTGTTAAACATCTTACCAGACAATCGATTTACGGCAAAAAAAGTTTCCTGGACAAATTATTTCCCGAAATTGTAATGCCAACTGGAGATAATAACTTTATAACTAAATATGTAGAATATAATATAATATATCAACATGAACTAAGATGTACTTTAACACTTGCGTTTCTACAGTTGTAATAACCTAAAGCTGATCTTGTGAATGGAGTAAAACATTTTAATAATGAGTTTTAAATAATATAATAAATATAATAATAATAATAAATTTTGAGTACTTGATACTTTTATGTTCCTGTTTACAGTTGCAAAAATGTAGTAAAGTAAACGATTTAAAAAATTTAGTTTTTAAATTGCTAGGTTTTTTCATATTCTACTAAGCTAAGAAGCATTTTTGTGGTTTTGCTACAGGTAACATTATTTATGGGTGACTATTAATAATGGTTTACCTTGCCATAGCATGCGAGCTTATCAGCCTGGGTGCTTCTTTGTATAGATTAGGAGAAGATGCGTCGTTTAGAATGGCATCGAAATAAAAACAAATGGAACTTAGAATGAAACTCTACTTGCTTTAGTGATAAGTCTAGATTTTCTTTACGTGATTCATAATGAAGAGTCTATAGAGTTTGCGAAGTGTAATGCGAATTTAAATTTCGTATTAGAACGACATCGAACTATCAATTTAGAAATTTTGACATAGAGGGCTATATGTTTAGGAACAAGAAGCAGGGCACTTTTAGGAACCATTAGAGGAAGTTTAAATGCCGGCCGTTATGTTACCAAAATATTTCAGTTTGTTGTTAGGCCTTAACGCCACAACAACAACCCTATACTAAACTCCAAATGCCAAGACAACGCCAAACCTTATACTATAACGCCAAAACTATACCCTATATTAAACAATAAAATTAAACAACAACATTTTTAGAATAGTCTGCAATAGCGTTGCTCGACTAACCGGCGACTAAGTCTGGTCTATGGGATATAGGATAACACTTGAGCGATTGCCCCGGCAACCAGTAACTTTAAACGACCTGAAGCATGTACATGGGACAACTTACCAGCAATAGACATAAATAATCTAATTCTGTCCATGCCTGGCAGAGTTACAAAGAGTTATAATAACCGTGGTGGATATACTCATTATTATATTTTTGTATCAAATGTAACTGAAATTTCTTTATAATTATTAGTTCTATTTTTATTTAATTGCTTTTTTTCATCTTGCGTTTATTGCTACAAAAAATTCTTAGTGATATGATAGATGTGTTAGGTAATTATGTACCTTCCTATTAACTAGAAGTTAATATTAAAGTCGATACTAAATATATTAAAGTCGAAAAAAATCAGTTGAAAGAGCACCCAAAACAGTTATTATCAAAAAAAATATTGATTTGGTTTATGACAAGGTGCTCAATTATCGTAATATTACAACACAAACATATAGTTTATCAGTAGGTAGTTTTCAAAATATTTTGCGTTACAAATTGCGTCTTAAAAAAGTATCTGCTATTCGAGAACTTCGAATGTTAACGACTGATCAAAAACGTATTAGGCTCTGATAAAATTCATAGAAAGACTAGTTAATTAGACTAGTTACTTTGATCCAGAAAAGTACAAGGTCTGAATAGTAGCATACTGGCTCACCGCTTTTGCAAAAACGACGTTTTATAGTGGCAAAATACTGTAACTAATTTTTTGGAATCTTGAAGGGGTTTTTATATTATTATTTAATAAATAAACACACTATCACATGTCAATATTATACAGATTTTTGAACGAAAGTTGGTGAAGTAGTAAAAGAAAAAATACTAGATACATTGAGTCGAGTCGCTTTGTTTCACTTCACCATAGTCAACAGTAGTAAGATAAACGAAAACTTTAGGATGAAATATCGTAAAACACTTTTGGTATGCACATTCCGTTAAAATACTATTCAGCAACAACTAAAACAAGATTCGATGATAATGCATGTTACTCCCTGGAATCACGGGTGTGGCAAGTGTTACGCTATCATTTTATTTTCGCGCCATTTTTTTTCGTGATATTTCTTACAGTTTAGATTTAGCTTTGTTTATTGCTGACGTGCAAGTTTTATTATTATTTATTAAGTTTGGTATGCTAAAAATAGAAATGAATAGAGATGAAATATCGTAAAACACTTTTGGTATGCACATTCCGTTAAAATACTATTCAGCAACAACTAAAACAAGATTCGATGATAATGCATGTTACTCCCTGGAATCACGGGTGTGGCAAGTGTTACGCTATCATTTTATTTTCGCGCCATTTTTTTTCGTGATATTTCTTACAGTTTAGATTTAGCTTTGTTTATTGCTGACGTGCAAGTTTTATTATTATTTATTAAGTTTGGTATGCTAAAAATAGAAATGAATATGTTGTAATTTACATGAAAAAATCAATTTCTGCAACTCAACCTGAATTTAGGTAAAAATATCTTAATCGATCTGCACCTCATGAAACGACACTTTATCGTTTCTTCGATCAATTTCAAAAATTCAAAATAGCCCTACTATGCTCTGGTCTGTAAGTGATGTGCGAAAGAAAGAAAGTATTGCACCTGTGGATCAAAGTGTTGAGTAATCTCTAAAAACATCGCAATTGTACATA
Organism: Cosmopolites sordidus; assembly: GCA_031761425.1. NCBI lineage: Eukaryota > Metazoa > Arthropoda > Insecta > Coleoptera > Curculionidae > Cosmopolites > Cosmopolites sordidus. The sequence continues at coordinate 62,294 of JARFXV010000780.1, read as the reverse complement.
TTTCCTTACAAGATTGAAAGTGTTCAAGACCTATTGTCTAGAAACAATAATAAGCATTTAGAATACTGTAATGCCATCATAAACCAATTTCATTAAATTCGTAATTTTCATGTAAAATTAATAACGAGTCATCAAGCTTATTAAGAATTATTTTTATGGAGATTTTTGAAGAAAAGGTTTACGTGAATAAAGTCTTAACCATGCAGCAACTCAAGACAATTTTTCAAAAATTTCAAATTTTTTCACATTTGATTAACGTAATTTTCAAAAACTAATCAAGACAAAATTTAAAGATGAAATAAATTTATAAAAAAAAAGCTGTATTGTTTCATTTGACAGTTATAAATAATTAAAATGGTTAAAACCCTTGGTTTGTGTTTATGTTTTTATTATTTTTATAGTTAGCGGTCAACATTCAATACCTCAGGAAGCAGGCAGTCTTCCCTAGTGTAGCTACCGGCGTGACTGAAGGGCGCGATTCATTGTTGTTTAGAAACATACTTAAAAATGTAAGCAAAGTTCAAACATACACACGCTGAACGAGAATCGAACCTTCACCGCCTTAGCCATCCTACTACCGGATGTTCGTTTTAGGTAGCGTATCAACCTAATCACACACAACAACACAATATTATTAAAATAATATAGCGTTTTAATTCACGATCTAAAAGTTGTGATTTTCTTTCCAAAAAATAACAACAATATATAATGAACACGATAGATCGAAGACCACTACGTATTAATTTATGTTTGTAAAGCTGTATATTTGAATCTTAAAAAAATCAACTAGTAACGATCCATATAAAATAGCTATAAATCCTAATTTATCTAGTACCTAACTTACCTTGTATGTTTCAAATTGAATGATATATGAAATTTGAAATGAAATATAAGTTGGCATTATTAATTGCAAATTAATTTTATTTTATTATTGTAGCAATCAAACATGAAACAGAATTTTGATTCATTGGCGATGAAATTTAAGTATTCCTATTTACCAATAGATGCCACAACAAAGTAGTGTAGCATTTAGCAAAATAAGCGGTTATCTCAACTTTGACCTCATCGTTTTAAATGAATCTGCATCCAGGTAGCTGTTTCTTCAGATTTGAGAAGACGAAGTAAATGCTCTAAGACAAATCTAAAAAGTACGCCGCATGGGGAAGCACTTTGAATTGTAGGTCATGAAGTTTTGCAGTAATAACCCGAGACGCCTGCAGATGGAACCGTTTTCACTTTGTTCGGTACCTTTTCTTCTGCTCCCACCCATTGTTTGAGCTTCTCTTCATCATCATTGTCGGATATCTCTTATACCGACACGTATCGGGATTTTAGTTTTCCAGTATCAATTTCTATCTATTTCTATCCATGACTTATCTGCTTGCCTCGTTCCATGTTGCCGTTGCCGTGTTCCTGTCCTCTTTTGATTTGACAATTTCTCCTACTTCTTAATCCAGCTTTTCATGGGCCTACCTCGCTTCCTTTTCTGTTCCCATCCAGCCTCCCACATCTTATTCACTAGGTTGTCCTCCTTCATTCTTACCAAATAACCACACCACCGAGTTGTCTTTTTTCGATCTTTTGGAGAATCAGTTCGCCTCCCAACCTAGTTCTTATATCTAAATTTCTCAATTGAATTTCAGTTTTTGGTTTTGTATCCAAGACTCCCTTTTATAAATACAGATTTGTTATAAAACAAGACTGTTTTTTAAATCCTCAAGTTGGTGTTTTTACTTACTTCTTTTTTGTTCAGGAATATCGATTTCAGAGCCTTAAATAATTTGGATGTTGCTATAATTCTATTATTTATGTCTTCTTCAATACTGCACTTTTTTTATAAAACTGTCTACAACTAACAGAAGGGGCACGATAGATGCAGAATAACTATGTATGAATGTTTGTTAGTAACGCTTGGTTAGATTTGAATCTTTTAAAAATCAACCAACAACGACTCTTATACAATAGCTAGAAATCCTAATTTTATCCAATACCTAGAGATACTTTTTCACGTTTCGTATTCAACAATATTTGGAGTGTAGGGTCGACGTGATATATGTAGTATACGCTGATTTGATTTTATGATTTTAGCAGTCAAAAATGCAGAACTTAACATACACATTGACAATGAAATTTAACTTTTTGAATTTAGGTTTCCATTTTTCGACAAATGCCACCACAAACTGGTTTTTCATTTAGCAAAATAAGCGGCTGTTTCATCTTTAATTGAAGTGAATCTTCGTCCAGCGAGCTAGTTTTTCAAGTTGAAGAAGATGAAGTAATTGCTGGGACCCGAATCTGCCAGACACGGTGCACATGGAAGCACTTCGAATCGTGGGTCAAGGAGTTTTGCATCAACTACCCGAGACGCATTATCGTAGGGAAAGAGGACTTTTGAATATATGTATAGCACGAGTTTTACAGTTTTATCAATTTTTATGAAAATACCATTGTTTACTAGATCGTCTTAATCAAGCAACTAAACGCATGTATCTGACACTTCACAGAACGCTTCTGACAAGTCATAGTTGAATATATTATCACCATTTACTCATACTTGCACCATTTCTGTATTAGACCGAGAATTTCTCTGCAACGTAAAGTTCTTTGGAATGTAACAACTTATGAATATTGAACAATCGGAGTACATAAGAATTCATTCCTTGAATACGAGAACGTCCGAACGGAAAATTCGTTGAATTGGGAAAAAACTAATTAAAACTGTCTCATTCGCCACATTCCTCCGCTGTGAAGCATCTACCTACTATATATGTATGTATTTTAGGAATGTAGTAATAAATTAGATACGAGAGTTGCCGGAATCCGGAATTCCGGAATCCGGCAACTCTCCGGATTTCCGGAATCCGGAATGTATCCGGAATTTGCAATAATGGTGTTGCTGGGTGCTATCTGACATATACATCGTAAAGTTTAACATTGTTGATACAACATTGTTTGACATTGACATTGTTTAACATATAGGTACTCAGAATGTTTTATCATACGGTCGCTATTTGTGTTGTTTAGTGACTTGAAAATTTCATCTCAGTCAAAAAATGAAATTAACTCTAACTAACTAACTAATTTTCATGCTATGATTTACGTGGATTATCTCTTTTGACGTGGATTATCTCAACAACAGTGCCTCTATAAACCCACTTCGACTTTTGGCGATGAAGCATGATCTAAAATTACTGTATATCACTGATTTAGTGAATTCAATTGTGGCCATCGTTCGATCACGGACGAATTTAAAGAAGGTCGTCCAAAAGCGGGTGTTGTGCCAGAAAACATCGATACTGTGCGCGAACTTATAAAACAAGATCGTTATGATATATATCGTTAAATACATTAGTATGACAAACATACACAAGCTTTTATATGAACATTTAGCAGTGAAAAATATTTGGGCGCGTTAAATTCTTCATAATTTAACAATCGCTCAAAAAAAAAACTCTTGTCGATTGGTGTAAACAAATTCTTAAAAAATACAATCGTAGTGCATCAAAAGCCGTGTATAATATCTACACAGGAGACGAATCTTGGATGTATGCGTATGAGTACCAAAGTAAACAGCAGTCGACTCTATCGGTATTTCAAAATGAGCCAAACCCAACAAAAATTGTTCGCGCAAGAAGTACTTCGAAGCAAATGGTCGGCTGTTTTTTTGGGATAAATGGGTATGTAGCTACAGTGCTACTAGATCAGTTCTGAATAGTAAACAACCATTTATTTACCAGAAATCTTTGAAGAAATTTGAAAAAACAACCAGCGACGCAGGATCAATCTTCACCATGACCACGCGAGCTCCCACACATCGGACCATACAACTCAATATCTGACCGATCAAAACTCGAACTGATGGGTATCCGCCGTACAGTCCTGATTTGGCACCCAATGATTTATTTTTGTTTCCGTCCGTGAAGAATCAACTACATAATTAACGATTTTTGACGCCAGAAGAAGCGGTTGATGCATTCAAAATGCATGTTTTGGAGATACCTCAATCGGAATGGAAAAAGTGCTATAAAAATTGGTTCAAACACATGCAAAAGTATATCGGTCATCGCGGAGAATATTTTCAAAAATAATAAAGCCATTTTCAATGATAAATATTTATTTTTATTTATTACTCCAGATACATAAATAGCAACCCTCGTATCTTAGTTATACATCACTCAATGTTACTTTTTTATTATGCTGCGGCTTTCTTTTAGCTTTCGCAACATGAATGAATTTTTAAGATTTTGAATCACCGTTGAATTATTTTTATAAACTTTATGATGTTTGTAACGACTTCAATATATGGAAATTGTTTCTTATTTCCTATTGGACCTATTGTTTCACCATTTATATGGTATTTAACGCTGTTTTATGATAAATATAGATCAGTTGCCTGCATAATAGGTCCCAAAACAGCTATCATCATATCTCTACAGTGCACCACATTGACTACAACTGATTTTTCACTAAAATTTTCAGGACCGATGATGCATTTTGTCAAAAATTCGCACTAAACAATAACTCGTTCTTGGTGCATTAGTTTGTCTTGAATATGTAATAGATTTTCCGAACCCCCAATATGGTAATTTTGCTTATTGATACATCCACTAAGATGAAAATGCTTCAACAAATAGTTCAACAGAAGAGAAATGGTGCATAGGTTAAATTCTGCAGCTTTTGTTAAAATACATTTTATTTTACTTATTGATTTTTTACTAATAGTACTTATTTTTTATAGGGTTGTCCGAAAAGTTCGTAGCGATTTTTTTAAGGAAAAGAGAAACTCAAGCAGTTGATGGTATGTAAATATTTATTTAGTCTATTATATAATTACCATTATTATTTAAAACTTTTTGCCAAAGTAGAGGTCCATCATGCCTTTTTAGCAAAAATTATCATCCTTAGCCTTAAGCCGCAAAACGGGTAAGCCATCGTGGTTTTTAACCGCGTGATTTTGTTAGTCAAGCAAACTAATACAAGCGGCATACAAGCAACTTTTCCGGCGACTGATTTAAAAATCGTGATATGTTACAAAATGGCACGCGGATTAAAACCGCGCCACAATTTGTAACCAATAGAACCTATTTGTGAAATTTGTGTTGACGTCCTCTTTTTCTATTTCTTAGTATTAGCGCAACAATACGTACAGCTCTCTTGAAATGCATTTTCAAACTGAAAATCGCGGGCAGTTTTGTGGTTTTTAATCGCAGTGTGAAAGAATAGGACCCTTGGTGGTGCTTTATCTAATGAGTAAGTTGGTTGGGGCAAAACATCCTAATTGAAGCTCGGCTATTTTTGCCGGGTGTGCGCACTGTCATGAAGAAATATGACGCCTTTCCGGTTAACTAATTCTGACCGTTTTTCTTCAATTACTACCTTCAGCCATTCTAATTGCGTCCAATAATTTGCTTCAGATGAAGGCAGTGTTTCGACGTACTTAAAACCGCTAACCATGGTAACTACCATGTTGTTTTTTGTTGCACGTTGTTACACACAATCGACTTTTACCCAACATGCTCATTTTTTTTCACATGATTAAAAGCGGTGGATTGGCCAGTATTTAAATTATCTGCTATCTCACGAACCGTAGTGCGTGGATCTTCGGTTATTATGGCCTTTATTGCTTGGACATCAGTGCTTGAATAAATCCCCAATAGAACCCTCTCGCTAAACGACCCAAATATTTTTGTTTGGACAGCATTTCTGTCCGTTTTGAAATTAAAAAGCATAATGTGGCATTAATGCAAGTTATCGACCAACATTTTCATTTTGAATCAATTTGACTTATTCAAGGTTTTTGTTTACAAGCATTAAAAAAAAGGAAAATCCTTACGGACTTTGTGGACAACCTGAAATTATATTTTAGATCTGAAAAAAATTTAAAATAAAATATAGTAGTATAATCGTCCTTTTGTTGCGATCTGTTGCGGTTGATTCTTCCCCTTTCTCTTTCGATCTACCGGGATGATACCAATGACGTAACATTAAGCCACTTGCAGGATAAATAAGGGTGACACGCCTCATTAGGACAATTTAATTTGCATATATTTGACGCGCGTGGTACGCCTGCAACTGATTTTTATTTATTATAGTTTTATGATCGCCCCCTAAGGGGTTGTTTTCAATAAAAAACAAAGTTAACGCAATTACAGCAGATAATACACATTATACAGGGTTAAAAAAATATTATGATTTATATAATATAAATATTCGTCTAAAAAGAACTTTCAATGTGTGGAAAATCTATCATTCGGTATATGGATAATACTGGATATAATATGAAACACACAAACCATTTTTTTAATTACTAGTTTTTAGCCTAGACCTTACTTTGATAATATTTAAATATTGAATTTTAACAAGGTAATTTAATATAAATATAGGTTTCTAAAATATCCTTCAGTGGTTTTACCACATGCGTCCACCTCAAACATTGGTTCTATCAGCGATAAATATCGTTTTCCAGTCAAATGCCGCTATCACTATATTTTCTAAAAACTACACTATTTGATAAGTTGCATGCCACATACCGTGGCATGCATACCGTGGCATACATCTTTCTGAAAGCAAAGATTTGCATGAGCTTGCAACGGTCATACGGTATAAAGGGATAATACAATTTTTTTATTGTCATATATCCCATCAAATGCCTAGTATATTTATAAGATATCTATTTATAAATCCCTTAAATGTTCCCCTGATTGTTGCAGTAATCATCCATATTTCAGATCGATAAAACCACTGATTTCAATTCATTTCATTCATTTCTTTTCATCAACTTGTATTCGCGGATCCAAAACGAATGATAATACAATATGTATATTTTTAGAATACGATGTATTTATCTACCAGTTACCTTTCAAAACAAACAAGTATTAAAGGATTTATACACAAACAAGTTTTATTACCGCTTGGCTGAAAGTTCTTGGACAAATAAGTTGCCGCCGTCGTACGCACCGCCGGGTTATGCATGACACTATGGTTTTTGATAAAATCCTTCTTCGCACGAGAAGTGTCGAGTCTTTTGTTTTATTGCTTCAACTTGCCATTTCATTTTATCATAATTTCGAGTGAATAGCGCGTGTCTCTTCTGTTTTGTTCGCAATTTATAATATCGAGTAAAAGTAAAGGAAAATTAGTTCCTACACAGAAAAAAGTCGCGTTACCGCTTAAGATAAAAATAGAAATGCTTCATTGTTAACGCCTTGGTGAGTCGTTTACATCCATATCACGTTTTATTAATGTCAATGAATCAACTGTACCATCCATAAAAAAAAACCAGAGTACAATATAAGGAATTCTAATAGCTTCAACCTCACTATCAGCAAAAATTGTTCGTGATCTAGCAATTGAAACAATGGAAGCTGCATTAACATTATGGATTGTAGCCAGAAGAAAGTGCCTCTAAGTGGTGCTATAATCCGTGAGACAGATAAGCGTCTTTACACATATTTTAAAGAACCTGGTCATGATCATACGGATGGAAGATTTCAAGCATCGGAAGGTTGGTTCGATAACTTCAAGGTACGACAATGACTGCAAAACACTCAAAATTGCTGGAGAAGCAGCATCTGCAGGCACTTCAGCAGCAGCAACATATCAAAAAAAAAATTGAAAGTTAATTGGTGATGGTGGAAACCTGAACAAGTGTTTAATGCAGACGAAACTGCCCTGTATTGAAAAAGAATGTCAAACAAAACTTTTATATCCAAAAGTGAAAAGTCCGCTCTGGTGAAAAGGTAGCAATAGATAGAGTTACCCGCTGTTCTGTTCTAATGTATCAGGAGATTGCTTAATTAAGCTCACTATACTGATCGCTAAATTCTCGTTCTTTCAGAAATCAAAACAAGGACAATCTACTAATGTTTTGGCATTCAAACAAGAAAGCGTGGGCTACAAGTGTCATTTTCTGTGACTGGTTCCAGGATTGTTTCGTTCCTGAAGTTAAAACTTATTTAAAGAAAAATAATTTATATTTTAAGACAGTTCTAGTTTTGGATAATGTTCCAGGTCACCTTCGTGAACTTAAAGCTATACATCCAAATATAAAGGTGACATTTTTGCCTCCTAACATGACGGCCTTACTCCAATCCATGGACCAAAAAAATAATCCAGGCTTTTAAGCTCTATTACATTAAATAAATCTTTAAAATCATACTAGACACGATGGAATATGACCCTGATATGAATTATGCATTGTAAGAGGTGAAACCATACACATTGAAATCATGTTGGAAAAAACTGTGGCCTGAGTGACATTCAAGAATTGTTTGAATCGCAAGATGAAGATGATGATGAATTTACGAATGGCAAATGAGTCAATGTGTGATTTCTTCATAAAAATTGACCCGTCTATGGAAAGTCTTGTTTTTAAAAGGCAAATTGTTAATGCTAGAATTGAGTATCAGCCCGAATTATAAGACCTTTTAAAAGTAGCAAAACAAGAAAAAAATTCTAAATTCTTTAAACTATTGCCTAAGTCTGATAATAATTATTAATATTTTTAAAAAATCTAAGATTAAATTGCTTTTATTATATATTTTTTCTTTTTATTTTGTAATCTTGAAATATATTCACAATTTCTGTATTCGCGGCATATTTACGGAACATATAAGGAGCTTTGACTGTTTAGTGGATACGTTTAAATTTTAGTGGATATTTTTAATGTTTAGTGGATATGTTTAAATTGTTTGAGTACTAAATTTTTATCATGTTATTTTTTGTATATATTGTATTTTTTATTATTTTTAACTATTCTTTGTTGATTCTGTTATTGTTTCTCCGGTACTTGAAATGTTGCTACCAACGTGAGTCAGTTCTACGATTTCTAATAGTATGTCTTCTCTGTTTATAATTGATGCCTCGACGGTTTTACTTACTAAACGTTTGTTTTCATTTATGTTTATGTTAAGGCTAATTTGCTTCGATTCTCTTACTAGATCGTTTATTTTGTTTTGCATGTTTTGAATATCTGTCGATGTTACATCTACATCGTCTGTGTACCCTATGTCTTCTAGCACCTCCATCAAATTCGAATACATTTATATCTTCTTTGGTGTTTTATAAATTACATTATATATTATAATGTGAAAGTAGTGACGAAAATATACAGCCTTGTTTGACTCCGGTTACTATGCCGGGGCTTTGACATTTGTGGCTTCTAACATCATGGAGTTTACACAATTGATTTTTTAGTATAATTGATTTTTATATAATTAATTTAGATTCAAGCGACTATCTCAAGACCATTCTTACGCTGCTGATGCTGTATAAGCATGCACAGCGATGTCGGAATCCCCCGTCGGAGGTCCCCAAACTTTTTTATCTCATAGACCACGTGCCAATTTTATTTGTTTTGGGTGGACCCCCTGCCTTTATAATATTGAATTTTTACAAATTAATCAACTTCAAATGTGTTTTGACAGCTGATACAGTGCTACTCACTTTGATAGGTTTAACTATGTTATAGAGTAAAAAACTTAAAAAAACACGTTAAGTTTTAAGTATACATTTATTATTAAAATGACACAAAATGTAAATCTAGTAAAATTATTACGTAAAATAAGTACATAAAAAAAATAAATACTTTTAATGGGAGGGATAAACGTGATGCTTTAATAGCAAGTTTTCAATATTTGTCTTCAATTTACTTAGGTTTAACATTAAATCTCCTTGATTAGCTATTTTCGATCTCTTTATTTTTTTATGCGGAGATTGACAGCCCCCTTCCATGGAGATGAAGATGGAAAAACAATTAAAAACTTTATCGCGATAGTCCATAATATAGGATAAGTTAACAAGTATGTCCCTCTGAAGCCTAAATTGCTTTCTTTTCCTGAACTGTACCTTAAGTTCTTCGTTAGTGCTTATTCCGATCAGTTCTTCTTGTAATATGACATCCGTTTCTTCAATGTCACTGTGGGATTTTCACAGTCAAAACATCCTCAAATCTAGTATTAAAGTTTGTATGAAGAACATTTAAATGTTGAACGTAGATTGAAACGTCATCGTCATGGTAGGTTGTCCGTAACAAATTGGGAAACTGGGAAAATTCCCGCCGTCCAATCTTTTGCTTTATTAGTTTAATTCTGTCAAGAAAAGCTGAAATGATGTACTTTAAAACTGTAAAACTCTAAAACTGTCTCATAAAATAAGAATAATCTTGTCATACATAAGACAGCGAGCGTACTTCAATGTGAAGGAGTAATCGATGAAAGTTCTCCTCATTTTCTTCACACAACTGGGCAAATAACCTAGAATTTAACACGTTGCTCCGAATTTTGTTTACTATGTTAATGACAAAGCAACTAATTGTTGTCGATGGATGGCGCAGTGTATTACAAATACCGTAGGTATATTTTGCTTTAAATGTTATAAATCCACGATAGCGCCCAAACATGGCAGGTGCTCCGCCTGGTGCCGCTGATATTATATTTGATAAAGTGATCGCTGTTTTCATGAAATAATCTCTCAAAACATTAAATATTAATTCGCTTTTAGTGCCTGTTGTCAAAATTATCGCAAAGAGAAGTTAGATTTGCTGCATTTTACATACTATTCTTGTATTATATTCATTTCACATTTATCTAAAGTATTGGGCCGTTGTAATGTGAAAATTAAATTTCACCTTTAATTTTGATACGCATCCTGTAGTAGGTTTTGAGATGAAGCATCCTATAACTAGGATAAGCACGTATCCCCATTGCACATAAATGACAATTAACAGTCATCTTCAAAACAACCTCTGCAACAAAACAATCATGAACTTGACGGATATTTTCATGTCGCGTTCGTACAGCAATAAGTCTACGATGCCGTAATCACGTTGTTGGATTCTTTTAGAACAACCGGATTCATACATGGCTCTGGTAACCGTAACTATCTTATCCATGTTGTCATAATCGTAGAACTAGCAATATCCAATCGTCTCGCTATTTTACGATAACTTAAAAATACTTTGTTTCAAATCAATAGCTCGCTCCTTTACAAATTAGGATGGTTACCAGAAACGACTCATGGCAATTTAGCACTAATAAAACCACAAGAATAGTGCTTAATTTAAAAACGGATCTAAAATACTTCAGACCATGACCATTGAAAGAGTTAAACGTTTTCTTTGTCACATTTTTAACAATCGCATATAAAACATGGAGGCAAACCAACAAAAAGTGCATCATTTTTTTGTTCAAGATATGCTTTACACTGAACATATTTTTACTTTGAGCATATTTTTACTTTACAAGTATATATTACATATTAGGTATTGTATTTATTTTTCCTAGTATAGTTTGGTTTGATTTTGTTTTGTTTTCATTGCTTAATTTATAATAATTAATGTTTTATTCATTTTTTACTTATTTTTGTCACAAGAAACTTGAAAAGTGTGGTTTGTTGTATGGGTTACTGTGAATATAATCCCCTATTATTGATTAGAAAACATATATCAGTACCCTGATGACTCTAAACATCATGTATCACCACTAAACATGTACCCTCCAATGGAAGGAATGGGTGGGATTCGCTCCCCGTCAAACACCGAACCAAGGATATAACGTACCGAATAACCAAGTCCCGGCAGTCATTATAAAGCATTCAATAGATAATTCATTTTTATAACGTACTCCGTTATTAAGTACTGATAGAAAGTACTAAATTTCCTGGTCCACGTTTTATTTTTAATTAATTTTATTTTTATTTGGGTAACATGTATTGTGTTTGGACCAACCGATAAACGCTACAATATTTTTTTGCGATTAGGTCCAGCATTATTTACTTAAAGTTATGTATTTTACGTAGAGTTATCTGTTATTATGGTATATTTTACTAAGCGGATTTATAAACGAATTGTGTTTTAAGCATGGACGAGTCAACCGAAATTAGTTCCACTAAAATGGTTCGGAAGACTTTATCAATTGATGAAAAGATGTCAATAATTCAGGAGATAGAAAGTGGTACTCAACAAGTTGGCATCTGCAAATCCAGGCCTTTGAAAAATACAACAGTTCCCACGATACTGAAAAACAAACATAAAATATTGCAGTTCCGCGGAGTTTTGAAACAAAATAAAAGAATTCCGAAACCTGTTCAAAAAAACATCGATGAAGCATTACTTCAATAGTTTACGCATCAAAGAAGCATGCATACTACAATTACTGGCCCATTCTTCAGGCAAAGGCTAAAGAGTTTGCGAAAATGTTTAATATTGCTGGATTTCCTTGCGATCCAGGTTGGTTACATAGATTCAAAAAGCGGATAGATTCAAAAAGCAATATATAATTTCCTATATAACGTACCGATTATTAATGTCCCTTAGATTAGAATGGAACGTGGTCGGCGCGACCTCTTCATTAATAGGTTAATGGCTTGAGTTTCAAAATGTTCCATAAAAATATTGGCTATGACAGGAGAAAGACTGCTTAAACAAAAGGGACGACGGTCTTAGAGTTTCAAATACATGGAAACCTCTTATTTCCAAATTGCCCATCCGAAACCCTTCCAATAAAATGTCCACCTCCCGTCTCACCCACACCACTCAAGCGAGCGCTCCACCCACAACCTTACCTATTAATTAAGAGGTTGCGCCGACCACGTTTGTTTCTAGTTGTGAATCCTGGGGAGTAAGCAGATTGATGCCTCGGGAAAAATCAACTAGATTCTCTTGTTAAGGGCTGCAAAGTGGAAGCAGAACCGTCGAGATTTTACAAATCTAAAACGCGGTTCTACCCGGGAACCAATAATTCTAATATACATACAAACACAGAAAATATATTTAAAATGTATCTCAATTTATATAGTTTATTTAATACCATCCGGCAGAATTAAATACACTGCGGCATTGGCAGTTGAAGAAGTACTATCCAATTTCCTTTCACTATGAAAAATAAAAAACCAAACATGAAAACAAATTCGAAAAAATAAACTTTAACATGACGGTCACACGTCGTAAACAACCGAAAGGGCGTGAAAAAAGGGACACCCAGGGGCGAGACGGCTCGCGTTCGCACCTTTATCCCTCACTCCGCCACCTGGGGAATCGACGTCGCTTTGGTCAGTCGACGCCGGCCGTCGGACATCAAAGTGAAAAATCACACCGTCACTCGCACCCGCTTCAGTTTCGTATTTTTTGATTTTGTTTCATTCGCCCTAATCCTATTTTCCAAGTTTGGAAAATGTTCAGTTCAGACGGTGTATAATGAGATTTTGGTCCTTCATATTATTAATTTTTAAGAAAATAAATTTGAATTTATGTACACTTTGTTATACAATTTTTACATCTTCTATTATTCTTTGTTCAGATTTTGCTAAGTTATAGCTCTCAATAGTAATGCTGGTTCAAACAAAACTAGTTGAAATAGAAATTACAACACCTGAAAGATGTTATTCGAACCTTTTGATAAAACAAATACTATAGCAAGAAGTCTATAATGTCTTAACAAATACTTTTCTTTACAAGCCAATAATACTTAATATGCTTGTCCCTCAACCCAGAGCCGGTGAATCATTTGCAAGTCTACTACAAATATTCATGGGTTGGTGACGTTAGGCGATGCGATTCATCTTGCCTACCCACATATGTCGAACGCGACCTTACATTCTGTTCATTCCATCAGTCGCTCTCGGACATCTCCACGAGTTCGATTGATGATTGTTATAAAGTATAAAAGCAATTTTGAGAGATACTGTTAAAAGCCTGGTAGGGCGGTTTAAACAATTTCGCAGGTAAAAACACTATTTTTCAACTGCGAAATCAATTATTCTATCACATCAAAGGTTCTTGGTATGAAAAACTAAACCCGAAAATATTTACTACTAAACACCAAATCACTTTTTTAACTTCTCGAAAAAGAAGAAGAAAAATTTTATAACATTGAATCATCTCCTGATGATGCTGACGATAGTCCTGATAATGCTTCATGATTAGCGAGACGCGAGATGATAATTTATAAAAAGTGATGGGGTTATTATGGGTAAATCTCTTTGAGTTTAGAGCAGCGAAAGGTTTATAAGTGCTGATTTCAAGTTTATCAAAATTTGTTACATCAATGTTTGTTGTGGAATTAAATGCAATATTAACTAAATATCGATAAATAAATATCGAACAGATTTACAACTGGTTGTTTATGAATATAATAATATTCAATAATAATAATAATAATCACATGTCAACAAATTTAAATTTTCTTGAGGTAACATTAATGAAAATAGGTGTATATGAAGTATGTTGTAGTCCTAAATCCAAAAATGATAAACTAATTACTTTAACACGTACAGTTTTTTTGTTTATGGTGGTCAGTGGTGGGAAAAAAAGGAGACGACATGTTTTTACAATCTAATATTTATTTAATATAAACATGTTAAACGTTTTAAATTAGACATTACTAAGAAATTAAACTGAATGAAAAATTACTGATGAAAGACATTACTGAGGATTATGTGAATAAAAACTACATGAGATGTCATACAGCGACAAAAACTTTTACTTTTTCCTCTTGTGTTCTGTAGCATTATCTCTTCTTAAAAAAAACAGCAGTAGTCAGCAGTTGTGCCAGCATCCCTGGTATCTTACTTCCCTCGTCCTGATGTGCTGGTGAAAACTCCCCATTTTTCGTCGCTTACTGCACCCAAATTTTTCGGAAAAATCTCCAACTGGGAGTGTAAAAAATACATTTTTAATGACATGCGACACATTAGTATTTTAGAGGCTTTCAAGAGTTGATCTATGAGGTTTTTATAGTTTTCATCTTTCTTGTTGTCCAGAAATTATTTCACTATACTTACAAGACGCCTCCAAGCTGCCAATTCCTTTTCATTTGATTTTTCTTGATGACGGAAATCACCTAGAAGCTTCCTTATTTCAGGTCCAATAAGTGTGCCTTCTTTTAGTTTTGCATCACTTAATTGAGGAAATATTTCTTTTAGGTACTTGAAACAATTATCTTCTTTGTCCACGTTTTTGACAAAGTTTTTCATTAGTTTAAGTTTAATATGGAAGGGCGGAAGAAGCACCTTTTGGGTTAGCAAGGGGAGCATATTTTATATTTGAAGTACGTTCTTTTGTTACCACACTGTACCACAGGCGCAAAAAATACAATACTTGTATAAACATTACAATGTTATACAGTAATACTTTGTAAAACATCATTGAAGTCCTAGCAATATAATTTGTCATAGGTTTCTTTCATTGTCACTGAATAGGCTAAAGGAATATATGAGTGTTTGTTTCTATTATGAAGCAAGACTGCTTTTAGGCTGTATTTCAACGAATCTATGAAAATATGCCACTCGGAAAGTACATGTTCCATTTTAAGCTCATTCATTAAACCATCAATATCGCAACAGACACAGCGATACTTCCATTTTATAAAAACTTGAAAATATTACATTCCATTTTAGGTAAAGTGGAACACTTGCATTTTTATCTAACAGCTACCATTATTGAAGTCTGGAACCAAGCAGTTCAGATTTTTGTTTTGACAATACCAGGTCACGTACCAAATCATTTAATTCATTCTGAGTTATTAAGTGAGTTTCATTAGTAGTTGTTAAAAATGTTGGGTCACAACTGGTGTTCTCAGGGAAACATGTAATCCATGTTTAAAGGCGCAATCGATACCGGTAGTTCCTGTGTATGATGAACTGGCCTAATTCGGTTTTTGAATAAAAAATAAGTATCGATTTTTTACTTTAATTTAAAACTTTATCATAAATAATATTGATAATCGATGCGAAAAACTTTTTAAAAACTTGTTACATTTAATTGTAAATGAATTAAATGTGTAAAAAAAATCACGTGACTACGAATGCGCCGTGATTGGCTGCTATGTTAATACTAAAGTATTTTCACATCAGTACTGTCAACGGCTTTTCGTATCGTATCGTATAGTATATATATATATATATATATATATATATATATATATATATATATATATATATATATATATATATATATATATATATATATATATACTGTCAAAATTATTGTTGGTTAAGTGCAAAATAAAATATTGTTGATTACTAAATTGGCTAATTCTGATAATATACCTGCTGTGGATATTTTTACCTTCACAGATTCTCTGAAAACTGACACTCGGTTCAATTCAGCTGAAGTTCGAGGTGCTATAGCATCGATGTAAGTTTTTTAAAAAATAATAATGTTAATGTAAATAAGAAACAATACATTTTTATTAAATATAATTAGACTGTGTGTAGGGTACCAAAAATGTTATTTGCATGGTAAAAGGACATGTATGTCCAGAACATAAAATTCGCAGTAAAGTTTATACAGTTACCTTGATTATTAATGAGAAATTAAGAAAAATCCAAGACATTCAATGTCACGATTGTGCAGCTTCATTAGGTACTAAATACTCAAACAAAAAAAATTATATAATGTTATAAATAGTAATATTTTGTAAATATTTGATGACAGGTGGTTGTAGACTTGCATTAGCACTACTCATGTGGACACATCGGAGAAGCGAAGATCCAACACCCACTAAAGAAAAATGTTAAATATTGAGTAACCAAAAGATATTTTCTAGTTTTGTAATTATTTTTTGAGCGAAAAACCAATATAAATCATAATTAGAAAAACAAAACACATATATACTGTTGAAATTAGTGAAAATTAGTGAAGTTTTATTTCAATATAATTACACCGTTAAATATGCATAATAAAACTTCCCCCAACTAGGATAATATAGATAATATATTATAGTAGAGTATAATATGTAAAGTACATTAATAATCAATTCAGAATAAAAACAATCACTACCCAAAATTATATACATATTTGTGTGCAATACTTTTAAAACCACACCGATTCTTCAAACCATCACTCTAAACTCTATTAAGAATATTTTTAAAAAAATCCACCCATACTAAATTATTGCTTTAATTAAGGTTTTCAGTATTTTTAAAACAATAGCGATTTTTCGTCTTACATGTTTTACAAACCACCACATTAGACACTTATTTAATAATATTTGCAAATATAAATAAATCTGGTTGCTAACTAACTTTAATGCATGACCACCCAGAGTGCAATTTTTTTTGCCTTATTTTCCCAAATAAGAAAAGACACAAAACCATTTCTTTTTTGAGGAGAAAACTTATAGTCGAAATGTGGGGCTTTCCTGTTAAGGTCTACCCACTAGAAAACCATTATGCACCACAATATATCCCGGAACCACTGTCAGCTTACCATCAATCTTCAATGCCTATAATAAATTTCTAACATATGTTTAAACATACCTTATCAAAAGAATATGTTCAATCAATAGACGAAATGTACCAAAATCCTGAAAAAAAAGCTAAATATTTTAACTGTTTTGTTTTTATTTAGAATATAAATATACAATTTTCTTTACTTTTTGTCTGGATAGTAGGTTTACTTTTCTATTTTTCTTTCTTTTTGTATACTCCTTCAGATGTTTGTTTTGATTCCATGGAAAGCTGCTTTGCAGTCCTTAATTTAACTAGTTGGTGTTTGTTTATCCAACTGATCACACAAATGTCTGTACTCTTCGACCATATACACATTAGATTATCCTGTAAAACTTTCATAACTATAAGACTTTTCATATACGATTACCTTCCAAAATGGTAGTCGAATTTCGTTCTTGTCTATGCTTGTCTAATTTTTGAATATTATTAATCGTATCCTACAAAATGGACGATCCTGTAGAGCTTTCTCGTTATTACTACCCTCAGTTGTGTTGCTACATGTAGATTATCTGCGGACACACAGGAGTATTCCTTCTTATAAATTTGGCACTTTAATTTGTTTTCCCCATATGAATTAAATAATATAAATAAAAGTTATAAAAACAAATGCAAAAAACAAAAGGTTAATTTCATTCCGAACTTACCTTTAAGCCTCCATGTATGTATGTATATATGAGAATAACGTCGAAAATTACACCGAAAGCCTAAATAACAATTAAAAGCAAGTATATTTTCAAATCGATAGCAAACCAACAAATTCAGTCAAAGATATAGGTTAAACTTCTTATGACTAATTAAAGTTAATGACTAAGATCGATAAATTGTTTTATTTACCCCAGTCTTGGATTTCGAACATCTTTTCGGAAAGAGCGCGAAAGAAAATTTCAATATAACTTGAATGCCGAATTGCTCCGAGCCGAACCGATATTAGCCTTCGGTACAATTGTGAGGTCGCAATGGTTCCGGGTTTTTAAAAATTTATTTTCAATTTGATATAACTTTAATTATAAGGAAAAAATAAAAATAAAAATAATTTTGTTATAAAACTTATATATGATTTTGCAAATTTTGATACTGAATTTTGTCCCTTTTTTGAAATCCCTTCTGTTTAAGTGATATAAAACCAGCAATCACTTACATGGTCAGTAGGTTCTCTCCACACCATAGGAACAGCAAACGGCATAGAATTTTTCTTGCGATACATCCATTGCACTAAATTTACGTCACACAGCAAACATGAGGGGTCCAATTTTTATCTTCATCTATAATTTGGCATTTGAAATATAAAAGATAGGCTTTTTTGCCTTCCTTGAATATAGATTTAGCTTGTGACTTTAAAATGAATCGTCCGCATATATAACAAAACTTATCCGCTGACTTTTTGCAAAATCGACAACTAGAACTTGCTATTATATATAAAATTGACTTAAACACTTGACTGTACTATAAACGAGACAGAAACAAACCTAACTATAGAAAACAATTAAACTAAAGTTTCGTAGAATATTGTGGAAATATCCCCTCTACGGTTTTATGGTAACTCCTACATTGTCCAGTCCAAAGACAGATACAAATATTTTTAATGTGCCCATGATATAAAGGAGAAGCAGGTAGTTGAAAATAGGGCGTGCTAGGCCATTTCTGTAGTGTTTTAACAGTGTTTTAATAACTATATAAATAAAACGCAAAAAGAACATTCTCATCGATCTTATAAAAATCATGTCGATCTGTGTTATGGAAGGAATTTTCGAATTTCAATTCAAGAGACTGATTAACTGGTCAAGGTTAACTGATGAGTTCTTAAAGAACGAAAGCGGTTTTAAACTGTGCATTTTTACCATAATTTCTTATACTGATAATGGTCACGTTATCACCTTATATTTTGTATCTATTTGCCGTCTGACCATTCTTGGTTACCCTAGCGTTATATATTTTTCTTTTTACTATTGTCAGAATAGAGGAAATAACCTCTAATTTGTAAGTATAGGGACATAGAGACCAGCTGGTGTAATTCAGAGCTGTGTATTTGATTTTTTATTTCTTTCACGGTAAGGTTTGAAGAACCGCCTTCCCTAAACCTTCCCGTGTCTTTTGTTTGATAGTTTTAGTTATTCCTTTTTTTTGTGTGCTTTGTGTCGTTCTTTTTTGAGTGTGCTTTTGTAATATATATATATATATATATATATATATATATATATATATATATATATATATATATATATATATATATATATATATATATATATATATATATGTATAAAATTCTAGTAAACCGTTTTATTTAAGATAGACCCCTTCCCGGTTCCAGGGTCTTTTCCGATATATGAAGTAAGCGGGTGGCGCTCAACTTTTGTCCGTGGCTTCATTCTGTCCTGGACCTTCTTCCCGGTGCTCCCGGCGAACAGCTGCCGTCGCTGTGATCTATATATTTTTTATTTTGTTTCAAAAGGGAAAATAATAGGTCGCATAAATTTGGCGCCCAACGTGGGGCTTGATTTCAAGGACAGTTTGATGCTAGAGTTTTAAGCACAATCACAGAAAAGAAGGCACAAGTACGGAAGAATGGTAAATTTGTTAATGAATAGAAACATTAGAAGTCAATAAAATTGCTAGTTAAGAGGGAAACGCATTTCCAAATCTTAAAAAAAAACCATCGAGATAGCGAAGAACATTCCTTAGGTGTACCGGAGAATGATACAGTAGTTTGGAAATTTTAAATGTCATGGTCAAATTAAAATAACTAAATATCCGAAATAAATATATTTGCGAGAAGGAAGGAATTTTCTTACCAGTTCGTCAACATTTTTTTTTGAGAAAACAAAATTCGGCTTCGATAGCGTTCTTTCTATTTTATTTTACAGTTTTATTTTTGAATAATGTACAATGACCTTGTATATTTGCAATTTATGAGTTAATATAGAGTTAATCTATTTTCTATTACGGTATTGTATATGGGATACCAGGAGAGTTAGTTTAGTTTTTCTGAATTTAATACCGGGTGTATTCAAAAAGATTTGGGAATGTAAAAATTTTTTGGTAAACGTGATGTTACTCTTGCATGTTGTTTTTGATCTGGTTTTTAAATTTTGTTATATCATGATGGCTGACGAAAGATTTAAAGTTAATAATTTATTAAACTATAAACTGGACTATTACTTAAACAAAATTCGCTCAGTTTTTATAGTGTTGGTTTTTCGATTTAGATTTCGAAAAAATGTTTTTAGTTTCTTGAAGCGAGTTTCCGACTTATCCCAGTCTCGTAATTTTTCAGAGATAGAACTTTTTAATTCAGCTGTCGAATTTTTCGTTGGCGACGCCTTTGTGTGGTTCCGAAGTGTTAGGGGTGTTGTGTCAGATTGGTCAGGTCTTGTTTCAAGGTTGAAGAGAGATTTTTTGTTTCCTCATGCAGACGATGATGTCTGGGAACAAATCCGGCAGAGGAAACTGAGACGCGCAGAAACAGTTATTATTTATGTGGCTCAGATGGAGAAATTGTTCTCTCGGTTGTCCGTGACCCCTGCTGAAGTTACCAGAGTCAAGTACATCCAGAGGAACTTGTTGCCTGAATATGTGGCGCTGTGGGCGTTACACGATACTGTTACTGTCTCCGAACTATCTGCTTTGGGTAGGAAGTTGGAGGATGTTCTACCCTAGAAAACCCTCTCAGTTGTTTGCTTTCGATGACCCTCATAAGAGTGGCTGGTCACGTCGAGATAAGAGAGAGAGTGCTGGTGGTTCTAAGGAAAATCCAATTCACCGTGAGTCAAGTTGTTCTAGTGGTAAAGACGTTCGTAGTTTTGGTAAAGATTCTGGAAGACCTCCTGCGGTTGTGTGCAAGGGAGATAGGAAAATAGCCCTTAGCCTAAGGTTGTGTGTTTCAACTGTAAGGGAGTCAATCACACCTTTCGTTCATGTACCGAGAAGAGAACAGTTTTCTGATTCCGTTGTGGTGAACCTAAAGTTAAGCTTGGTTCTTGTCCTAAGTGCTCAAAAAACTAGTTAGGCCATCAGGTGTCGTATGCGGTCGGTATCCTGATAGAAGGCAAACCGCAAGGTCGCATGTTAACAGGTCAGGTTGGAACAAATGGTTAGAACACGTATCTAATTTTTATAAGACTTATACTCGTGATTCGGAAGTTTTTCCATTGTTTCTAAAAAGGGTTAATGATAATCGTCCATATATTTCCGTCAAACTTTATGATCAGAACATCATTGTTTTATTAGATTCTGGAGCTAACACCTCTATAGTTGGTGCTAGCGGAGTTAAGATCTTAAAGAGACTCAAGATTAAAATTCGTCAAAGCAATAACTCTAGTGTGTTTACTGCCGATTGAACTCGACAGAAGGTTGCTGGTCTTGCAGACCTACCGATTTTTATTAACGACTGTTGTCGAATCATTAAAGTCCATATAGTACCCTCCGTAACACATGCTTTTATTTTTGGTATCGATTTTGCTAGGAGTTTTAATCTAGTAATGAATTTTAAGAATAATCATTGGTCGATTCACAATGATGACTTCGTGCTAGGTGCAGTACGAAAAGATTCTGATAACCCCCCAGTATCCAAACTTTTTTCCATTGACGATCTTTCCGTTATCCAAAGGGCGGAGGCTCTAGAACTGTTAGATTCTTTTAGAGAACTTGACAGGAAGGATAGGTTAGGACGGACCGATAAGATTAAACTCTCTATAGATACGGGCGATAACCAACCTTTCAAAAAGAAACCTTATTTACTATCCCCCTATATGCAAGATATTCTGAATAAAGAGTTAGATTCTATGATCCAGTTGAGCGTAGTCGAGGAATCTCATAGTCCATGGTGCTCTCCAACGCTTTTGTTAAGGAAGCCCACGGGTGAATATAGATTTTATTTTGAGGGAAGATTTTTGAACGCTCTAACGAAACACGATAGTTTTCCATTACCCCACGTAGACAGAATACTGAGTAACTTACGAAATGCCAAATACATTTCCTCCAGAAAGCCATTTTGGCAAATACCACTTGAAGGCGCTTCTAAAGAAAAAACCGCTTTTTCGGTTATCGGTCGTGGACAATTTCAGTTTACAGTCGTTCCCTTTGGCTTGTGCAATGCGGCACAAACACAACAGAGGTTGGTTGATTCGGTATTTGGACCTAAATACGAACCACATACTTTCTCGTATCTGGATGACATATTGCTATGCTCTCCTACCTGGGAACATCATGTGGAACTTTTAAAGACCACTAAGAACCTACTTAAGGAAGCTGGTCTTACTGTTCATTTAGAAAAATGCCAATTTTTATAACACCTTTAAAGTATTTAGGGTATATAGTCGGTAACAATTCTCTAGCTACTGATCCGTCAAAGGTTGAGTCTATGTCGAACTATCCGCGTCCGCGCACTTCAACCGAGGTGAAACGTTTCATTGGTATGTGTTCATGGTACCGTAGGTTCATTAAGGACTTTTCTTCTCTTGTTAGTCCCTTGAACGACCTTCTTAAAGGCAAGAAGAAAAAACAAGCCATAGAGTGGAATGAGAGAGCGGAGTCTGCATTTTTAGCCATCAAACAGAAAGTTATAAGTGCACTAATCTTAGCTCAGCCTGATTTTAGTCAGAAATTTTTCGTTCGGTCCGATGCGTCTGATGTCGGCATTGGAGATATGTTGACCCAGTTTATAGACGGAGAGGAACGAGTAATCGCTTACGCGAGTCGCTCCTTATCTAGAGCGGAGAAGAATTATTCAGTGACGGAGCGTGAATGTTTAACCGTTATATTCTGTATTGAAAAATTTAGTCCTTGGATAGAAGGTTCTCGTTTTACGGTCATCACTGATCATTTTAGTCTCCTGTGGATTTTTAATTTAAACACTCCGTCAGGTAAACTTAGTCGTTTGTTACTGAGGTTAAGACAGCATACTTTTGACCTACAGCATAGAAAAGGTTCGATGCACTTGGTTCCTGATGCTTTGAGTAGAATACCGCATCCTGAGGCAGAGAGTATCCTTTCAGCAGATTCCGAGAATACGGGTTTGCAAGTTTCATCCATCTCGATCGAAGTAAATTCTCTTGACCCCTGGTATATTGCACTCCGTGAAAAGATTGTAAACAACCCGGACAAATTTCCTCAATGGCGAGTTGAGAACCACTACATTCAAAAATTCATTCCTTGTAAGCAGAATCATACTTTTAATATTGAAGAGTGGAAAACCTTGGTTCCTAAACCTCAGAGAGCGAAAATTATCGAATCGTGTCATATTCCTCCCACTAGTGGCCATTTTGGTTTTCGGAAAACCTTGTTCCGAGTACAGGAGATGTATTATTGGCCTAAGATGAGGTCAGATATTTTGAGATTCGTAAGAAGGTGTTTGGTGTGTGGCACTCAGAAACACTCAAACTTAAGTAAGATTGGTATTATGGGTAAGGAGAAGGTAGTTGACCGACCTGGTCAAATCATTTCGTTAGATTTTATAGGTCCTTTTCCTCGTTTCAGAAAGGGTAACAAATGGATATTGGTAGCCGCGGATTGGTTTTCTAAGTACACGTTCATTTTTCCGTTGAGAAATGCTAAATGCCCAGCGGTCATGAACCATATAGAGAATCACATATTCCTTTCGGTTGGAGTTCCCCAAATCTTGATTTGTAATAACGCTCCGAATTTCAAGAGCAAGGGTATGAAGGAATTATGTGACAGGTATAAAGTTAAGCAATGGTTCACCCCGTTTTATTCTCCTCAGTGTAACTTCGTGGAACGTAATAATAAAACCATTGCGACAGCTATAAGGTGTTACATAGATAGACACGAGGACTGGGATTTTCATATTCCGGAAATCAGACAGGCCATCAATACCGCGATCCATGAAGTAACCGGTTTCCCCCCGTCATACCTGATGTTCGGAAGGCATGTTCCCTTATCTGGAGAATATTATAACTCCCCTTTCCCGGACCAATCTGTTGAAGTCGTACCAGGTGACAGGGGCACTTATGCCGAGAACTTGAAAGAGTTTCGTGAGTTGTTTGTTGAGGTGCGTCGGAAACTTCACTCCGCATATGAAAGGAATTCAAAATCCTATAACCTCCGGAAACGGGATGTAAGTTTTAAAGTGGGTGATAGAGTTTGGCGTCCTAACAGGAAGTTGTCGAGTGCTCCCGATATGTTCGCATCGAAACTTAGCCCCAAACACATTATTTCCTTTGTTTTTAAGAAGTTGTCTCCTTTAGTTTACGAACTAAAAAATATGAATGGGTCACGTGCAGGGAAATGGCACGTTAAAGATTTATTACCCTGTGTAGAGTCTACCGATGTTCCCGGAGTTGACCATAGTTAGACTCAGTGACGTTTTTGATTTATTTTTTGTTCTGAGCTGGCAGTTTTTAGGTACAGCCTCGCTCAGCCTTTTCAGTTCTTTTTTGGAAACTTCACTTTTCACTTTTCTTTTTCTTTTCCTTTTTGTACTTTTCCAGACTTGTTCAGTAAGAACAAGCCTATGTTACGTTATCGAGTTTGCGCTAGACGCATCTTATTTGAGAGGAGAAATCTTTGTTCCTCCGTTTTGAGTTTGTCTGGAATTACTTGGAGAGTAAATCTAGGTTTTGTTTAAGTGAAGTAAGGGCCTTACTTCGTTTTGTCGACATATGGCAGTGTTGTTCACCTTTGGTTCCGCTGTGCCCGTGCGGCGATTTACCTCGTAACCTTAGGATGAGATGGCATTTCCATTGCATGTCGCTGGCTTTAGCCAAGTTACGTTCGGTAGAAGTTCACGTTGGCATAAATTGCCACGGAAAAGTTTTTGTTTTGTCGACACTGGACGTTGATGTCTGCCTTTGGTTCCGTTGTGCCAGAGTGGCGATTGAGCTCGTAACCTTAGGAACAGCTAGCGTTTAAGTTCGGTGTCGCAAGTTTTACTTAGCCAGGTTGGATTTACTTGAGAAGTAAGTCATGAATTGGCTGTGCGAATTTTTCGCGGTCGTTCTGCATTAAGTTTCGCGTTGGCGTGAATTGCCACGGAGACGTTTTCTTTGGTTGACACATGACCGTGCTGTCTCTCTTTAGTTCCGTTGTGCCCGAGTGGCGATTGAACTCGTAATCTTAGGACCTGATAGCATTTCCATACCGTGTCGCTGGCCGTAGCCAGATTGTGTAGATTTACTTGAGAAGTAAATCGTGAGACTATATCTGCGATTTTTCGCGGTGATTTGCGTTACGTTCCGTGTTGGTGTGATTCGCCACGGTATCGTTTTCTTTGATTGACACTTGACAAAGCTGTCCGCCTTTGGTTCTGCCGAGCTCAAGTAGCATTTGAGACTCGTAACCTTAGGATTAGATAGCGTTTCCGTTTGGTGTCGCAGACTTTAGTTAACTCAGTTGTATTCGCTTGGGAAGTGAATCTAGAGTTGTTCCTGCGAGCTCCTCGCAGCGAGGCTGCGTTACGTTTTGCGTTGGCGTGATCCGCCACACCGAAGTTTTCTTCGACCTCTGGTAGTGCTTTCCGCCTTTGGTTCCGCTAAGCCCGAGTGGCAATTGGACTCGTAACCTTAGGATTAATAGCGCTTCCATTCGGTGTCGTTGGCCTTTGGCCCGGGTTTGATGGTGAATATGCTGGTACTACCTTTCGTTAGCTAGTTTGGCGCAAGCCGTGGGAAAGATTTAGGCAAATATAAATCTATTTATGCTTGGATTTTAGGCCTTTCTCATAACCAACAACTATAGCCTTCAGCAAATAGATTTTTCCTTGTCTAGATTTTTAAATTGGTACGATTGAATGTTACGAAGGAATTGCGTTATTTTGTCTCAGCGACAAGCTTGTTTGCTTTTCTGGTTTAGAAGTCTGCGCCAAATATGACCTACCGAATTTGACCTACTTATTGTGACTCCCATAGGGATGTGTGATACGCGAAAGTTATCAAGACTAAACCTAGTGACAACCACGCTTCTGTGTTTCGCAAGCACTCGTTATTGCTTATTCCGCTGCTCGTATTCTCTCAGTCCTATTTCTAGACTCGACTATGTCGGTTTTCTTTATTTTACCTCGCATCTTAGTTCACTATCATGCAGGCTTTAGAGTTATTTTTTTCAGTGTAGATCACTGAGTATTTTTCCATTTTTAAGGGCCGTTTTAGGACGGGTGCCCTAGGATTTCGGGATACAGTCCTTGGACAATTCTCAGGGAAGGACACACTATGGGGGGTGATCATCTGGTTGCGACTTCGCCTCGTAATTGGGTGTCACTACTGGGTGGCGTCTCAGCTCCCTCAGAGTGCGTTCCGGAACGCCTATGGCAGTGTCTGTTTTACGGTTCACCTTGTAGATTATTATTTAATTTCGTTTGAGTTTTTTGTAAATTTTAGTTTGGTGAAAACTATATTTCACTTCCTTATTGTGGTGGATATAGGGATTATTGTTACGTATTTTCCACCGTTTGGAAGTTCACTTGCTCTCAGATCGTTTTAAGAGAGGTCTGGAGACGTGGCTGCGAATGTTGTGTTGTTCAGCTGAGGTTGGTAAACGAGGTGTCTTTCCTTTCAGTTTTCGGTAACCTAGCCGTTATAATCTAACCAGCTTGATCAGCATGACGTCTGCTAAGTCATAGCCTTGGGTTCCTGGACAACTTTCTGGGTAGATGAGTTATGTTCCGAAATTTATTTGGTGTGTTTTGAATATCGTTTGGTATATACTTTAGAGTGCGCACGTTGTATCTATATTCTCTTTTCGTATTTGGTATAGAAGAGGATATTTCCTTTTTTGTATTTTCTTTTGAGATAGATTGGGTATTTCCTTACCACTGTTCCAGTGTTCCAGTGTTCCATTCCATAGGGATACGCTTCAGGGTAATCTCCGATATGGACCGATCAAAATTAACGCCTCCTCTCGCAGTCTTTAATTTTCTTTTTAGAGGGAGGTAATGTAGCGTTCACACATTCTTGATCGCTACAGGTAGCATTCGTAAATTGTTGATCACCACTGGTAGATTTATTTCGGACAAATTCTTAACTGAAAGAGCTTCGGTATTGTTTGGATAAGGCAAGACAGTCTAACTCCAGGTGAGCGGACGTTTTCGCGCCTTACCCTTCCGACCGAGGTACGTAAGTTTGCTGGCCAAGTCACGCTTGGGTTTATTTTTCTGATATTCTTATAGAGGGTTTTACGACCCAGCAGCAGAGAATCGGATCAACAGACATCAGGCCATTGAACGACCACCTATTACAGAGCCCGACCATCGTGGAAACCTTACACCTTTTTGGGGCCACATGGCACAGTAACCGGTTGGCCAGATCGAGATTATTTCGGGACCCCCGCATAGGGATACCGGACTGCTCGCAGTCGTACTCAGTGTTTTTGGACACTCAGTACCTTGATAGGCAAGGATAGACAACATCAGGAAATAAGGCCAGATAAATATTTTTTATTATATTTTCATGTACCGTTAAGGATTGCAATTACCAGTTCTTTTTCACAAATACATTATTACCGTAATTTCTTATACTGATAATGGTCACGTTATCACATTATATTTTGTATCTATTTGCCGTCTGACCATTCTTGGTTACCCTAGCTTTATATATCTATCTTTTTACTATTGTCAGAATAGAGGAAATAACCTCTAATTTGTAAGTATAGGGACATAGAGACCAGCTGGTGTAATTCAGAGCTGTGTATTTGATTTTTGATTTCTTTCACGGTAAGGTTTGAAGAACCACCTTCCCTAAACCTTCCCGTGCCTTTTGTTTGATATGTTGTATTTTGTTTGATTGATTCCTTTTATTGTGTGCTTTGTGTCGTTCTTTTTTGAGTGTGCTTTTATAATATATATGTATAAAATTCTAGTAAACCGTTTTATTTAAGATAGACCCCTTCCCGGTTCCAGGGTCTTTTCCGATATATGAAGTAACCGGGTGGCGCTCAACTTTTGTCGTGGCTTCATTTTGTCCTGGACCTTCTTCCCGGTGCTCCCGGCGAACAGCTGCCGTCGCTGTGATCTATATATTTTTTATTTTTTTTCAAAAGAGAAAATAATAGGTCGCATTACTTTAAAATAAAACTATTGATATTCATATAATGAAGCATATTATTTATAAGCATATGAATGCTCAGATATATCTGTATTTATTCAATATAGCGATCCGGTTGGGGGCGAAGACTAAACGAGGTTAAGGCTCATTAACGGGCTGTAGCACCAAAGGAAGAAGAAGAAGAAGTATACCATATATTGAACCTAAAAATTGACACATTTTTTGCTTGATATGTTGATGTAAGCGGTTGCAAAAAATGTGACAAAGTAAAGTGTTTATAATAATTGTTTTATCAGATTATGAATAGTTTTTGTAAAATACTAAGCTAAGCAGAATTCTTGTGGTTCTGTTAAAAATGCTAAAATGCCAAGAGTTCTTGCACTACGTCGTTTCAGAGGATTATCCGAATTGGGGACATAAATTATGACGGGATGAATAAAATGGTCAGAGTTATATACGAATGGAACGTTCTGTCAGACTTAGAATGACATAATACATTTTTGACTCATTTCCGTTCAGTTTCTTTTATTTAACTAATTTTCCTGGTTCACCTCCTGTATAGGGTTTCAATAGCACGAAAAGTAAAAAGGAGGAAGGGGAAAGCAAAAAAAAAAATTTCAGCAGCACTATTTTCTTCTACGCCCTCCCACTTTAAAAACCCACGAGCCGCCACTGGACTACATTGTTAAAACGAATTCATTTAAACGAATGCATCTGCGAATTTGCGTCGTGAAATTTCTTGATATTTATAAAATTAAAAATTACAAACTTAATATAATAAAATATATTTTATATTCATGCATTTTTTGTTTGATTTTCAATATATAACAAATAAGTAGGGGAAATGTGTACAAAATGACATATATGGACAAAATGAAAAACTAGTATTTTTTTAACCTCGGGCTAAGGCTTTCTTACCCATAAAGTGCCTAAAGGGATATTTACAAACCTGCCAAACTTACTCCGCTGCCCGCTCAGTCATCGATGTGTTACAGGTAAGAACTTATTTACGGCTTACAAAATTTTGTTTTTATTGGACTTCTTTTTATGACGTCGGTAAGTTTTTGACAATTATACTTCGTTCTTTGAACTTAAATAAGTACTTTATAAATAAACAAATAATAAAATGTCATTTTTAAAACAAATAGAGTGTTTTAGACGAAAACAGAAATTGAAAGTTGTTTACGACACTTCGTGGACAAAATGGCATACAGTACTTATGAACAGATCGACATATAACATGTAATACACGTTATATTTAATTTCAGATTACTGTTAAGACATGCCTCGGGACTATCAAAGGAAGACCGATTGGCAATCATGGAGCCAAAAATTAATGGAAGAAGCTATTAAAGCTATGATAAAAAATAAAATGGGATAGCTTTTAGCTTCAAAATTTTCGGTGTCCCACAAGCTATTTTGAGACGTCACGCATTGGGTTTGAATAAAACATTAACACCTAATACTAAAGATTTAGATAGATTTAAGATAACATTTCCGCCTGCCGTCGAAAGGCAGTTAGTACCCCATTTAAAATTATTAGAAACTCACCTGTTTGGATTGACCCGCACATAAGTACAAAAATTTGCATTTTTGTTGGCTGAAAAAAATTAAAAAAAAGCTTTGCACATAATTTTAACGCTGAAAAAGGAAGAGATAGGCAAGAACGGTTTTCAGAATTCCTTAAGAGGAATAAAGATGTCTCTGTGCGAAAGCTAGAACCTACTTCTGCTGATGGCCCAGGCATTTAATAAACCACAAGTTCAGAAGTTTTTTAAAGCTTGTGAAGAATTAATCAGTCCATAACTTTCCACCTAATAGGATCTATAACGTAGATGAATCTGGACTTTCCACTGTTCAAAGGCCCTAAAAAATACCTTAAGCTAAATACCTTTACCTAAGGTATACCTTACAAGTGCTGAGCATGGAGCTCATTTGACCGTGGTTTGTTGTATGAATGCTTCCGATTTATATATTTTTCATATTTCAGAAAGAATATGAAAAATGAGTTAATAGATGAAGCACCCATTGGGATATTGAGAACCGCTCAGGAATGTGGATGGATGACTGCTGACGTCTTCGTTAAATTGCTACATCATTTTCAATCACTTACAAAGACAAGCGCAGAAGAAAAGGTGCTCCTTATCGTTGATAATCACGCAAGCCACAAAAGTCTTGTATGTTTCTCATATGCCAAAGATAATGACATAGTTATTTTGTACCTTCCGCCACACTGCGCTCACCGAATGCAGCCACTCGATATGTGTTTCCATGGACCGTTGAAAACACATTTTAACCAAAAAATATCGAAATGACTGAAAGCTCACCCAGGTCTTGTAGTGATACACTTTCAGATTGGAAGTCTATTCAATCAAGCTTATGGAAAAACTGCAACTGGACAGAACGCTTCCAATGGATTGAGAAGCACAGGTCTCTGACCTCTTAATATCAATATCTTTCTAGACCCCTTATTTGAGCCAGCAGAACAACGAATATACCAATGACCGTAGAAGCTAATCCGGAAACTCATAATCAGACCACACAATCTACTCAAACCACTACTCAACAATTATCTGGCATAACTGAAAACCCATTATCTGCTACCGTGAAGATTCGAATGCCTGTTAAAACTTCAACAAATCTCATTTTCGAAAACGAATAGATCAACGATTCCTCTGGAAATAAAATAAACTAAATTAAACAGTGATTTACTTATTAAGGATGTAATAATGGTTTATTGAAAATTTACTTATTGAGGATAATTTGGTGTTCACACTAAATATAGCAGTTTCGAAATTCACACCGTAATATCATGTGGCATTTTCAAGTGTTATTCGGTTCGAGTGAAGAGTTCAACTTTTGTTGAAAGGTCGTGACCTTTCACAAAAACCGATAAGAACTAAAATGTTCTTATCAACTGGCAAGGTCGCATCGTCGCAACATATTTTGATCAGAGATTCAGTTTTCTATTTCATTGGTCTCTTGATATAATATTTGAAAATAAAATGTAATATTTTTATAGCCACTTATTCCATACATTTCAACATAAATGTGGTTTGTTATGTTACAATAAAAAAAGGAAAAACTTACACGTTATTGTCGGTTGTCAAAATTGGAATTACTAGCAATAATTTTTTAAACTATAACACGTGTTAAATGCTTTACGTCACAAGAAACATATAATTGTTTTATTAAATTTAATGTTCATTTGCATATACAAGGCCGACTTCATTTTAACCAGTTTCCGCGAACACTTGAAAAAGTCTTAGCGTATTCATAATCTGGTCAGCAATAACAAAAATACGTTCTTTTTTTTCGCAAAATCATCATCAGCCTGTGTCGATCCACTGCAGGATGAAGGTCTCTTCAGCATGCTTCCAACTTTCACAGTCCTGGGCTTTTCTCTGCCACTCGTGTCCTAGGGTCCTATATACTTAACGATGTCATTAGTCCATTGTGCTTTCGCTCTTCTTCGCGGACGTTTGCAATCAAGCGGTATTCACTCTAGAATTGTCTTGATCCATCTTTCGTCCCATTGCCTTGCTATATGGCCTGCCCATCTCCATTTCAATTGCTTTACTCATCCAATGATGTCGCACACTTTCGTTTATTCCCCAATCCATGCGCAGGGCTTTCTGTCTCGTCTTGTAATGCCAAGTATACATCTTTCCATTCCCTTCTGTGCTCTGTGCTAAATTGATTGCGATGTGAGTGTCTAGGTTTCACTTCCATATGTCATACGGGTAGGACGCACTGATCGAAGACTTTTCTTTTTAGGCAAAGTGGGAGTCTGCTCTTAAAAACTATGTTGAGCCTGCCAAATGCCTGCCAGCCACATTTAACATGCCGTTCCACCTCCCGGGCGGTATCCCCCTCCATTGAAATCCTCAGCCCAAGATATATAGAGTGGTCCACAATTTCCAAATCCCTTCCTAAAAATACAATTTTTCAGCCTTCAGCGAATTTATTGAACATAACTAGGCTCTTTTTCAGGTTTATTTTTACGCTAAATGGTTCGCCAGCTCTGCGTCTTTGCACCTCCTCTGGGTCTTGTGAAAGGAGAACGATATCATCTGCAAATAGGTGGTTTATGTTTACACCATTGATCTTTACACCATCCTGTTTCTAATCCAATTTACGGAATATTTCTGCAAGGCAAGCCTAGAAAAGTATAGGCGATATTGCGTCACCCCGCTACACACCTCGTTCTACATTAATTCTAACTGCAAGATCATCAAAGTGAATTGTCGCTGTAGCTCCATCATATATAGATCCTAATAAGTTTACATATACTTTATCTACCTCCTGGCAAAGCAGTGCATCCATTATGGCATGCTTTGCGATGGAGTCAAATGTTTTTTCGTAGTCGATAAAAACCAAGTACAGTGGCATGGTGTATTCGTTGTACTTTTCTATGGCCTGATGTACAACCCGGATGTGATCCATTGTAGTGAATCCACTTCTGAATCCTGCTTGTTCTCTTGGTTGTGCGTCATTCAGTTTTCTTAATATTCTTTTAGATATTATCTTAGTGAAAACTTCATACATCACTTATAGGAGGCTTATTGGACGGTAGTCCTTTATATCTTCCTGTGCTCCTTTTTTATGTAAAAAAATCACTTCTGCATTTTTTCATAAACCTGGTACTTTTTGTTCTATGCGGCATTTTGAGTATAATTTTACCAGTGTTTTATGTAACGTCCGACCACCAGCTTTTAGCATTTCGACAGTTACACCGTTCTTTCCTGAAGCATTGCCGTTCTTCATCGATTCTATCGCACTTTCTCCACTAGGATATCTGGCATTTGTTCTTCCGTGAGTATTGTTGTCTTTGATTGGCTCTGATCTTCATATAACTGGGAGTAAAATTTTCTGATAACTTCTAATATTTGCGTACGTGCCCTGGACACCGTGCCATCCTCAAGCATTAAGGCATACATTTGCGTTATTTTGCTTCTCAGCTTCTGTTTAGCCTTGTTAATTCCTTTGTTTTCTTCTAGGGTTTT
Organism: Cosmopolites sordidus; assembly: GCA_031761425.1. Taxonomy (NCBI): domain Eukaryota; kingdom Metazoa; phylum Arthropoda; class Insecta; order Coleoptera; family Curculionidae; genus Cosmopolites; species Cosmopolites sordidus. The sequence goes on along the minus strand of JARFXV010000780.1, from coordinate 29,071 downwards.
TCACCAGTTCTTGTTGTTCCAGTTCTGGCATTAAAATCACCCATCAGGATTGTGTACCTACATTTCTCCTTGTATATCATCATAAAATTCCTCAATTTCCTCATTGCTATGGCTTATAGTTAGTGCATAAACGATTGAACAGTTCTTGCATTTGGGCCTCCGTTTTCATAGTCCGTATATTAAGCCAAGCAATGTCAAAAGTCCAATTGCAAACTGATCTAATCCGATGATTCTTAGCTTCGTCTGCCTTGGACAGGTCTTTCCGTTCCCGGGAACGGGGGTGATGAAATAATTGGCTTAAATTGATAACAAATGCTTGTTTAAATGACTTTTTTTGAAAGTAGTTTTGAAAGTGGGGCAAGTAGTAACAACATAATAAAAGAAGATATTTGTATGATTTTTAGGCATTTATTATAAATCAATATGAAAAATATTACTTAAAAAATATTACAAAGTAATGAGGTTAACAGTGTTTCTTTATCAGCATTTACAATCTTTCGTGTCGTTTAGTATATTTTTAGTCTTTTGAACAAAATAACAATATTTCTATTAACAGTAAAAACAATTTTCAATAACTTAATATAATTTTTGATCATTGAACTTGCATAGTTTTAAAATATACCTAAATCAAATGACTTCTCTAAATTTTGTTGGTTAAAAATCATCATTAACCAGTTTTGAAACTAAATTATCACAATCAACGTAACAAGCTAGTCTAGCTTCATAGAATATATCATATTAAATGCAAATTCAGTCTTCATCAGAATCACAGTTGACACAAACGTATGATACAGGATCGCCTTTTACACATTTAACGTGTGACCGCAATTTGCAAATCAAACATGCGACCCAGTCTTCTCCGTCAGATCTGCTGTATTATTCTCCGCAAATCAAACAGGACCACTCTTCTGTTTCTGAATCTGACTCGTCATTCAAAATCCTTTTCTTCACTTTACACATCTTTTCTTTTTCGGTCGATTTCCTTTTTGCCTTTCCTTTACCCTTTCCCTTACCTTTTCCTTTGTTTTTTTTCTTTATCTTCTTGCTTCTGTTTCTTTTTCTTTTCGAATTCTTCTATGGCCTGATGTACAACCCGGATGTGATCCATTGTAGTGAATCCACTTCTGAATCCTGCTTGTTCTCTTGGTTGTGCGTCATTCAGTTTTCTTAATATTCTTTTAGATATTATCTTAGTGAAAACTTTATACATTACTGATAGGAGGCTTATTGGACACGGTAGTCCTTTATATCTTCCTGTGCTCCTTTTTTATGTAAAAGGATCACTTCTGCATTTTTTCATAAACCTGGTACTTTTTGTTCTATGCGGCATTTTGAGTATAATTTTACCAGTGTTTTATGTAACGTCCGACCACCAGCTTTTAGCATTTCGACAGTTACACCGTTCTTTCCTGAAGCATTGCCGTTCTTCATCGATTCTATCGCACTTTCTCCACTAGGATATCTGGCATTTGTTCTTCCGTGAGTATTGTTGTCTTTGATTGGCTCTGATCTTCATATAACTGGGAGTAAAATTTTCTGATAACTTCTAATATTTGCGTACGTGCCCTGCA
>JARFXV010000780.1:0-22500 GCA_031761425.1 Cosmopolites sordidus | reverse complement strand
TACATATATATATATAATAAATTGATACTAGAATTACAGTTTTTCACGCCTGTCGAACTATATAAATAATAATTTCATTCATCTGCTCTTTTAAGATTATGAGCAAACATCAAAATCCCGCACAAAACCGGAACCGCAAACTTAACAAATGTGACTTTTTTTGTGTACGTGGGAAATGACCGAACTGTTTGCCGACATATGTTTCGCAAAGTCCCTAAGTATCCGCAAATATTTGGCGCACACTTCACCGGTTCCGATTACAAATGGATCGGGCCCCCGACGACGTCTAATAGATTACTTTCGCAACCGAATAGAATTCCGACCGCTGCCATTTCAATCCAGATCTGATTTCTCAGTTGATACGGACCGGCGAAAAGTAGTCAACATCGGATACGATCTCATCCATTTATGAGACAATTAATTGCCACCTTTCTATAGAAATTGGAATCTACTTTTTGCTCTTTATTCAAAAAATACCAATGTACTTAAACGATGGTCGTTTAAAAAGTTTTTGGCCTGGTTAAAAAACACAAGATGCTAGAGTTTCTTTTTATTGTTCAACATTGTCGCCTTGCAATTCAATAGTTTTACACTAGTCATGTACCGACTTTTTAATACCCTCGGTATAATGCGATTTTTACAAACTTTGCAAATTAGCCAGTTTTCTCAGCTTTGATCTGATCATTTGAAGTAGATATTCATCCTGTGAGAAATCCTTTCAAATTTGGAAGGAGAACGTAATCGATGGAAGCCAAATCTGGCGAATACGTCACATGTGGAAGCAATTTCAAGCGCAAATCACGGACTTTTACAGCAAACAACCCGAGTCGTGTGTACAAGGGCGTTAATCCGTTAAATAGCACTTACGTTTTGTCCCGATAGCCTAAATAGCATCCTTCAATTTGTTTAATAGTGGCACCGTCATCGTTCTAAGAAATCTATGAGCACTAGACTACGAGAATCCTAGAAAACCGCAACCATAACTTTTCCTATAGATGGAATTGTTTTTTCTATGGACAATTTTTTTTTTTTTTGAGTGAAATCTAATTCTTTTTATATGCCCGTCAGTATTAACCGACCTTAAAAACAAAGTATTTTCGGAACAGCTTAAACATCAATTTTATCTCTTTTGTTGTCGAACAAACAACTAAACGTACGCGTTTGAAACTTTACAGTTTTATAGCTAACGAGTCATACAAATATCCTACTTATTGGGTTATATTTGAACGATCCCTGCTTCATTTCATGTCATCAATGAATCCTCTACTTTTTTGAAGATAACCATGGTCGCGCTCAGGCTGTTAATTCCGATAATTATTGTCATATGATCCAGACTTTATTGGCTCCAGAAATGCAAAACTTGATTGGCTATAACCGCAACGCAGTTTTCCAATAAGATGGAGCAACTTAAGATGGAGGAGTCCAGATTTAACACCGGCTAATATGTTTCTATGGGGCTGCTTAAAAAGTAAGGTTTTCAAGCCGGCCGCGGTGGTCTGGTGGGTTAGTCGCCTGCCTGGCAATCCAAAGGTAGCTGGTTCGATTCCAGCTCTCGGATGGGTGTTTTTCTTTAATTCTTCTCTCCGTCTTACTTCCTACCCTACACACACACTTATATACACACACACTTATATACACACACACTTATATACACACACACTTATATACACACACACTTATATACACACATACTCCCACACATATCCACACCTAAATGTCTGTCATTGTTTCTAGGCAAGAGAGTAAAATCCGACAACGAATTACCCTTCATAACTCTTCGATGCGTGAACGGAATTAGATAATATGTTATATGTCTTATTTTGGTAAGATTTCCAAGGTGACTTGAACACATTCTTAAAGTTCGTTTAAAGTTGCTGGCAATCACTTAAAAATTTGACCAATACTACCCCATACATATTCTATCGACTATAAATCTATTCGCTCTTCCCATATCCTGCTGAAAGATGAGATTTGGAGTAGCTTGCAGATAAGGTTTAACGAGAAGCTACAATATTTCGGTTGCATTTAAACTTCCTCTTAGGATTATTAGGGATGACCTGTCTCAAAATGTATATCTCTCCAAAAATAATTTATAATTAATATGCTGTACTAACGCGAAAGTTAATTTCATCTATCGCCTCAAAAAAGGGTTGACTTTACTGTCTACCTAAACAAAATTAAGACTGATTAAGCGAATAGAATTTCACTCTAGGTCGCATTCAAATCAAAGTGCGTATAGACCCGGTTGGATCACGCAAAGCATTTCGACTCATTTTTGAGTATTCTTTCTGATCTTCCCCACCTCTCTCACCCTCTCTCCGTGGATCTTCTTTCTCTCCTCCGTCCACCTTGTCCCCGATCTCCTTGAAACTTCTCTCTCTGCTGCGACGTTCCACATATGTATTTCTGTACTTGCTTCAGTCCTCAATCTCTGTCGGATCCATTTGTGCCCTTCCCAGATCAGTTCTGACTTGTGCGATCTATGGTACTGTTGACTTCACCCCTTGTACATACACTTGATGTACGCATTTTGTTGGTAAGTTTTGTCGGTGGGAGTCTAGTGATATGTCCATAGAATTTCAACCTTTTTTTTCTTATGTCCGCCGCTACGTTGGACATTATCTCTGTGGTTTTCGTGGAATACAGTCTGTATCCTTCCTTTGTTAGTTTTGGGCTGAGAATTTTCCTCATAATTTTGCCTTCTTCTTTTAGTATGTTTTCTATGCTGCTTTTTGTGTGGAGTGTAAGTGTTTCGCTTGCATATAGTACCTCTGGTTTGAATACTGTGTTGTAGTGTCTTATTTATTTTTGTGTGTGTGAATATGCATTTGTTATTGTAGATATTGTGTGTCTTGGCATATACCCTCTTCATCTTATGTAATCGAGTCTTCTGTGCTATCTTCTCTCTTCCTATGGGTTCTAGGATCTCGCCCAGGTTTTTAAAATGTGTGACTCTTTTTAGCTTGACGTATTTGGTGTTCAAATTTTGGACATCTAATTTTGAGCAAAAGAATTCAGTTTTTTGAAAGGAAATGGCTAGGTTGTCCGCGAAGGCTAGGCATGATATTTCTATATAGTTTTTGGTTCATCCGTCGTATTGGTTTCCAGTGCACTTGATTTTTCAGTTCCTTTTCCCATTCCCCTATGACTTTTTCCAGGACCAGGTTGAAGAGGAGTGGGGATAACCCATCTCCTTGGTGTACTCCGGTTTTAATCAGGGAGGATTCGGAAATTTCTCCCATAAATTTCACTTTAGAAACTGTATCGGCCAGTGTCTGCTTGATCAATCGTAGTGTTTTAGGATCGAGTCCTTGTTCTTATAGTATGTTGAATAGAGATTTTCGGTCAATGCAGTCGTATGCTTTCTTGAAGTCCTCGAACGTGCAGATGATTGGGACGTTCCTGATAGCTTTGTATTTCAGTATTGTTTTTAAGTTAAATATTTGTTTAGTGCATGAGCGACCAGGGCGAAAGCCTGTCTGATACTCGCCAATTTTGTATTCTAGTTGTTCCTGTGTTCTCTGGAGAAGGCATGCTGAGAGGATCTTGTAAGTCACTTGTAGTAAGGAGATTCCTCTGTAGTTGTTCACATCTGTTCTATCTCCTTTCTTGTGCAGCGGGTGTATAAGAGCACATTTCCATTCATCTCGATATTTTTCTATTTGCCAAATGTTCGTGATAATTTGCGTGAGTTCCCGCAGTAAGTTTGGTCCAAGGTTTTTCAATAGTTCCACGGTAATACCATCTTCACCGGATGTCCTGTTATTCTTCAGTTTTTGTATGTGCCTGTGGATCTCTTCCTGTGTTGGTGGTGGTGATTCTGAGTGGGTATAGATACAATTTTCCTTGGGGAATCTTGTGTCACGTTCGGGGTAATTGAGGAGATCAGAGAAATAGTGTTCCAGCTCCTGACAATTCTCCTGATTGGATAGGGCTAATCTCCCATTCCGCTTTCTAAAGCGGAAAAATTTGTTGTGGTGTAAAAATTTTGTGGTGTGTACCCACGGATTTGTCTTGCGAAAGTCCTATAAGAGTCTATCGTGTTATAATTGCGGAAATTCTTCTCTATAAAGTCTAGTTGTTCCTTCATGTACTTCCTCTTAGTTTGTCTGATAACTTTTTCGGTCTGTTTTCTAGTCTTGTTAAAAAGATATTGGCTTTCTGGGAATTTTTTACTATTCTACTCCTGAAATGCTCGTTTGCGTGAAATGCTCGTCCCACCAAGGATGTTTTGTGTTCTTTTTCAATGGGACCAGTTCCTGGGCTTTTTGTGTAATTTTTTGTGGAATTTTTCCCATGTATATGCCCGCTCCTTTTCCCATTTCTCTGTTATGTTGGATTCCTTGATTTTTTTCGTGTCGAATTTCAGTAGGTGTGCCTTCTGATGAATTCTCCTTGTGGTGAACTTGAAGGTAGTGGTCTGAGTCGATGTTTGCGCCCCTGCGAACTTGGACATCATGGATCTCTCTTCATTGTGGGTATGAGATCGCAACGTGGTCTATCTAGAATTCACCAATCTGTTGTATAGGCGATCTCCATGTCTTCTGTTTTTGTGGAGATTTTCTGAAGGTAATGATAAAAGAAGAAGAGACAGACGAAAACGAAGAGGATAAATACGTCAGCCTCAGTTTCATGTTGAATATACAGCGTATATACATTGAACAGTAGGTATTATGATATGAGGAGCTATTGTTTATGAAAGTAAATCGTATTTAGTCTTCATTAACTGCAACATAACAGCACATCGTTAATTGTATTGGGATATGATGAAAAATATTAAAGTTATCTTTAATCCACGCACTAGAAGCTTTATGATGTGGTAAGTAAGACGCTACCATTTTGTTTTGGCGCGTTTTTTTATCGTAATATTTGTAGAAGTTTAGCTTCGACTGTTGTGTACAGCAGACGTGCAAGTTTTATTATGGAAAAATGTACACTAAAAAAAAACTGAAAAAAAAAATCAAACGTGAATTAGGCGAAAATATTTTAATCGTCCGCCACCTCATAAAACGACATGACCCTGCACTAGAGATCCAAGAAGAGCGTGAGGCGCTGAAAATATTACGCGTATGGAGCAAAGTGTGCAGAAGTCTCCAGAAACGTCGATTCAATGATGTGGTGTCCAAGTTTTCCTAAAAGTTTTAGATTATTCAAGACGTGTTGCCTACAGACACTAATAAGCAATAGATTGCAGTATTCAGCCATAACCACCTTAAACCACTTCCACCCAGTTGACAGTTTTCATGCAAAATTTATCAGGATTTTTTTTTGAAGGAAATGGTTTACATAAATACTCTAACCATAATGTAACTCCTTGCTGAACTCGCTGCATTAACACCAGATATGTTGATAAAAGTTATAGAAAATGTGTATGACATAATTTAGAAAAATAAATTAACACAAATTTTAAAGATAAAATAAACGTATGATAAAAAAAAATAGTCTGTCTTATTTAACCACTTCGGAATGCACAAACACATTCTTAACAAAATCAATAAGAAAAATTTAATAGTTTAAAAAATAATAGTAAACACTAAACTCAAATAGATTTAGCAATAAACACCAAATCACTTTTTTCAATTCTCGAGGCGTGTTTCGTTGACCATATTATCAATATATCAATTTTTGCAATCTATTTGTGTATAGCGTGGTACCTAGTCAATTTTTAAGTATAGCAAAAAGAAGAAATAATGTGATTTCCCATATCATTATCCAATTTTAATTAATAGACGTTTATACATATCACACTACAGAAAAAAATCATAAATGCCATAATGTATTTTATTCATTTTTTTTTTTATAAAATCCATTGCTTAATAATCACAAAATATAATCAATAATATAAATCTAATAAATAATAGTTCGTTTCTTAATTAGCTTGCCTATAATACGAGGGTTGCTATTTATGTATCCAGAATTGGCAACAATGGTATTGCTAGGCGCCATCAGACATATACATCATAAAGTTTGATATTGTTGACTATCAGAACGTTTTGTCATACGGGCGTTATTGGTGTTGTTGAAAATTGTGACTTGAAAATTTCATCTCGGTCAAAAAATGGAATTAACTCGTGAGAATTTTCATGCCATGATTTACTACGACTTTTGACGGGGATTAGCCACCATCTAAAATCACTGTATATCACTGGTTAAGTGAATTCAACCATGCCCGTCGTTCGCTCACGGACGAATTTAAAGAAAGTCGTCCAAAACCGGTTGTTGTGCCAGAAAATATCGATACTGTGCGCGAATTGATAAAGCGAGATCGTCATGTGACATATCGTGAGATTGAGGTATCTCTGGGCATTAGTATGAGAAGCATACACAAGATTTTTCATGAACATTTAGCCGTGAAAAATATTTGTGCGTGTTAGATTCGTCATAATTTGACAATCGCTCAAAAAAGGCTCATGTCGATTGATGCAAAAAAATGCTAAAAAATATAATCGTTATGCGTCAAATCCGTGTATAATATCTACACAGATGACGAACCTTGGATCTATGTATATGAACCCGAAAGTAAAAAGCAGCCGACTGTATGGGTCTTTCAAAATGAACCAAACCCAATAAAAGTTGTTCGCACAAGAAGCACTTCGAAGCAAATGGTCGCCTGTTTTTTGAGATAAATGGGCATGTGGCTACAGTGTACTAGAAAATTGTAGAACGGTCAATTCTGAATGGTACACAACCATTTGTTTGCTAAAAGGCTTTGAAGAAATAAGAAAAGCATCGAATTGATGGGTCATCCGCCGTTGAGTCCTGATTTGACGCCCAATGATTTCTTTTTGTTGCAGTCCGTAAAGAATAAACTACTTAGTGAACTATTTTCGATGCCAGAAGAAGCGGTTGATGTGTTCAAAATGCATGTATTGGAAATACCTCAATCGGAATGGAAAAAAACTGTGGAAGTTGGTTCAAAAGTATGTAAAACTGTATCGATCATTGCGGAGAAAATTTTGAAAAACAATAAAATAATTTTCAACGATAAATATTTGTTTTTATTTATTATTCCGGATACATAAATAGCAACCCTTCTATGGTTCATAAATAGAAATTTTGGTGATTTTCTGAGAAGTTTCTCTGAGCCATAAATGTCAACTCGGTGCTTGCTCCGAACTTTACTTTATCAAACGGTTATTAAAACTACGCAAGGAAGTTCAGGGTGGAGAAAAAGTAAATATTCCGTTTAATATAATCAATCGATGAATCCGCATTTTATTTCCATTTGAGCAGAGCGTCGTCGGGTTGATGTTCCTATGGTTTTCCAAATACTTTCCCTTACTCGTTGGATATTTTCAGCTGATCTTGCTATTTATGGTCTCTCTTGTCTTATAGGATGATCCATGAACCCAGTCTCCAAAAATATGACTACCAATTTATGTATTGTGCGCTTGGAAGGAGCATCTCTAACGTTAAAATTTCGTCGATATTTACTCAGAATTGAATTAATGTTTCTTCTATTTTCAAAGTAAATAGTAACTAGTAAAATTTCAATTATTGCCCTCATGACGTTTCAATGTCGAAACGGTACCATTGTTAACATTCTCATATTTGCATGATATATTGAATACTTAATATTACAGACTGCATAAATTATATCTAGTGACATGAAAAATATGCATTTATCTATGAGTTTTGAAAATGTTACTTCTCACGTTATGTTCCTTGTTTTATTAATCTATATTCACCAATCATTAATTTACATCTATATGAATAAATCGCATAAAGGTGAAATTTAGATGCATCACTCAATTCGGTCAATTTGTCAGTAATCAAAGGAAATAATGGAACGCTTTTTTCTTTTGAAGCCCAGCTTGCTTCTATACACAATATACGGGTACCATTAACGGAATCAAAATCAGAAACATATCATTGGGGCTGGTACGTTAAAAAGGACCAGTGGTGGCGGTAATTGATATACTTTTAACAAGCGTATCATGATCGTCGCTAAAAAGGACTGCTGATGGATGATGGGCCATTGATGCCAACTCGGTGCGGCATTGTTGGCATTGTGTTCGTCCGCGGGGCCCGATGACAAGTCGATTTCGATTCGCGATGATTGATCGATTGATCGGTTAGGGGAAAGTGTTGCTCAAAAAATGTGCAATAGGTATATTGTTTAAGAAACTCAGTGCAGAAAAATATGTTTTTATATTAATGGTAATAATGAGATTGATGATGAATTGAGAATGAGAATGTTTTTTTTTTGCTTTAAAAATCCGTGAATGTTTTGAATTTTCTTTTGAACTTGTAATGTATTTCGAATTTTTGCAATTGGGGTTTTTTACAGCAAACTGAATTTGTTTGAAGTTTTAACCGACTTGAAATATTTTATTTTCCCACAAATTGGTATGTTTATTTCATAACCTTATCTATTAATATACTAGGATTTAATATATAATTAATACAATTTTCTGTTTAATGTAAAAACACATGATACTTTTTAAATAAAACATTGTTTTTATTATCGAAAATCAATTTATTTTTTTACATAGTCTCCTTCGGTTATTCATTACACCTCGCCTAATAATTTTCAAACTTTTTTATGCCATCCAAAAACTACGACTTGCGAGCTCTGGAAAAATGTTCTTGTGCTTGACTATTTGTAGTACAAATTGACCAATATAGCTGTTGTACCGGCGGAGGAATGGGCAAGTGTATTCTCGTAGTGAAACAGCACTTTTTTCTGAAAGAAGCTATTAAGTACGATTAGGCATTGAGAAAACTAATAGAACTTCGGTAAGCTACATATAGAAAGTGCCACAATTTATCTATGGCAAATCAAACATTTCTGTTTTTGAAATCGAAGGTATTTTTACATTTTTTTTTAATGAAATTCTAAATTTCAAGATTTGACATGTATATTTTGGAAAATATGTAAATGTAAAAGTAATTTAAATGTTTGTCTCCTGTTGAAAAACGCGAACAAATGGTTATTGTCTACATTTACAAATGGTCACACTTTTGTAAACATTTTCAATGATGTTTTTACAGTACTTTAAGTGTGGTTCCAACCATATGTGACCGTTATTTTGTGATGTGAGTTAATTTTCAAATCAAATATAACGAATTTTTCCTTTGTTATATATCACTTATAATATATATATATATATATATATATATATATATATATATATATATATATATATATATATATATATATATCTATATATAGACTAGACTCATCAGGGTACCGACATATCCCACTACACAATCAAACAACCCACACTTTCGCCGACTTGTCAGATGGCTTATAATTGCAGTTTTTTGATTTCTTTGGATTGCGTTCAATGAGACAACAGTAGTCAGGAGTTATACTCCCCCGACCGTTGGGTTCCACAATCTCATGTGGAATACTTAACAACCTGCGTCTCCGCCAAAATGAACATTCGTTAGTTGCTTGATAAATATAAATTTTGCTAATTTGTGAGTTAATATGCGCTGGCAATGGGACCAAAAGGAATGTCAGTTTTATGGATTTTTGGGTGAGAAGATTGTTCGCGTGGTATTAAAGCATTTTATCATCTGAAAAAAAAAAGAAAGAACACGTCATATCCACCAATCCACTAGAGAATTGTCCCAAAACCCCAAAGTTCTTCTGCCAGATACCGATAAAATTTGCCACGTATTCAGATCCCGTAATATCGAAACGCTATTTACCACAAAAAGAATATCCAGTTTCCTTAGGTCAGTAAAAGATAATATTTCACAAGTGTCATATGATTGAGATTCCTTATTCTGACTGATCCCAATCATATATCGACAAAACCAACAAACGGATATAAAATAGCATATACGAGCATTCTCTCGCCGTCAGAAAATCGAATCTCTCCTCAACTCTAGCTGAACATCATATCGAAGCGGGTCACAAAACAGATTTTGACAAGGCCAAAGTAATCGCACAAGGTGCGGGGTTCTTACAAACCCCGCGTAATTTGTGAAGCAATTAGAGTTCCAAATACATGGAAACTCGTTATTTCAAAATTGCCCATCAGAAACTCTTCCAATCATACGTCTTCTTATCCCACTCCTCAACCGAGTACCCCCATCCACAAACATATCTATTGACAAATATAATATATATATATATATATATATATATATATATATATATATATATATATATATATATATATATATATATATATATATATATATATGTGTCGATCCACTGCAGGATGAAGGCCTCCCCAGCATGCTTCCAATTCGCACGGTCCTGAGCTTTCCTCTGCCATTCGTGTCCAATATACTTGATGATGTCATCCGCCCATCGTCTTTTCGGCCTTCTTCGCGGGCGTTTATGATCAATCGGTATCCATTCCAGAATTGATTTGGTTCATCTGTCGTCGCATCGTCTTACTATATGACCTGCCCACTTCCATTTCAATTCTTTCGCCTTTCCAATGATGTCACATACCTTCGTTTGTTCTCTGATCCATATGCAGGTCTTTCTGTCCCGCTTTGTAACGCCAAGCATACACAGTTCCATTCCCCTATGTACAACACGAAACTTTTGAACTGATTGTGATGTGAGTGTCCATGTTTTACTTCCATATGTCAAAACAGGCAGCACGCACTGATTAAAAACCTTTCTTTTCAGACAAAGTGGGAGTTTGCTCTTAAATACTATATTGAGCCGGCCAAATGCCTGCCAGCCACACTTAACCCGACGGTCCACCTCCCGGCCGATATCACCCTCCATTGACATCCTTTGCCCAAGAAATATGTAGTGGTCCGAAAACCTCTAAATCACTTCCTAAAATATAAATTCTTCTATTTACAGCAAATTTGTTAAACATAACCTGACTCTTTTTTAGGTTTATTTTTAAACCAAATGGTTCTCCCGCCCTTTGCAGCTCTCGTATGTGTTATTGTAGCTCATAACATTTCAGCTCTTCATTTGAAGCAGACAACACTTGAAAATGCCAAATACGATTTTGGCGAAACGTCGTGACTCTTCACAGAATAAACGGATCGACACACGGAATGGTTTAGAAACATATATATTTATATACATCTAAAAATCTAAAAATACCGCTAATGTGCTGTAAAATATTATATTGTAATACTAAAATATTTCAGTGTGATCAGCAAGTTATTGATTAAAGAAACTGATATTTCATATTCGACGACCTAATTATTTTCTTATTACCATTTGTTGGATACCAATTGTTGGATGCTATAAAAAATTATATTACATTTTTTTCTTTTAATCGTTCTAAGCCTTTGCGAACCGGTTTTAATGAATATGGCGATGTTTTTCGCCCGGATTCACACGAACCTGACAGGCCACTTTAATTTTACACCTATCTTAACACCGCATAAAGAAAAACAATTTGTCATCTCTTAATTTGGGTCTAGAAATATATCAAGGCGCGACCATGAACAAATAACGATCGCTAACAGTCTAAACCACCCCATTATTCATTTGATACAGGAGACGAACGTTTAGACTAGATCCCGGCAGGGTGGTCGATTTAAAACCGTTTTAAAAAAGGGCACTGAGAGTGAGAGGGATCGGGATCCCTTTTCAACGATCCATTTGACAAATCGTTTGTTTTGTAGTATTTTTTAAGCGGCAACAATGCGGCATTTATCTCTATTTGGGCCTGTTGGAGGTTTGGCGAAAGGAAAAACAGTTTTTTCGAGCGTCGAAAGCGAGATTTATTGTAGTTGGGTGAATGGGAAAAGGCGCGTCGGTGTTTAAATTGAAAGTTCTTGCCAAATTGACTCTTATGGATGATGAATGCTAATATATTTATATAGAAACATTATAAATAGTGGCGCTAAAGAAATCTTACTGTTAAATGTTATCATAAACATATTCAGAACGCTTTTTCGCTTGGAAATTATGACCAGAGGAATATTGTCGTCGTATTATTTTTACTGCTAAAAAGCACAGAACGCATCATAATTGGTACTGATGCAGTAGATCATTCAATATACAGAAAGAGGTTACGAAAACTTATAGAAAAAATGCTATAGTGTAATGCAGTTGCACAATAGCATTTGCAATGCAGTTGCACAATAGACATCTCCAGTCCGAGATGCATCTTATCTCGGACTGGACAATATGCTATCAGAGATGTGAATAAAATCAGTACTATGATTGATAACGATTTATACATCTGTTTGCTATTCGCTACTTAATCGCAATGATAATGGAATGTTTATTAAAAAATTATTACTGCACGGCAGCCTTAGTAAAGAAATATAATACAGGATGTAGAATCAGCTAGTAAAAACCAAAGATTAGCGTGCCACCAAAGAAAGACCATTTGATGATGAACAGATTGTGAATTAACAATTTATATCACGAAATTAATTAAGTTACGAAGTTATTTATTTCACTAAGTACCGCAACTATTACTGTTACCTCGCATGTTTAGTTAATAGAAAGATCTGTTCTGCTATGACAACGTCAGCCAACAAGTCTGCTCAGACATCAATTTCACAAGCCTTCTAATAATTAGATTTCGCACGGAACCCGAATATAGGTAACCTTGAGGCTTCCGGGTAAAAGAGAACTATTGATTATGGCACCTGCGGCAAATAAAGCCATCAGTGTTATAAGGCCCACATTTGAAAATACGCGCAAAAATGATTCGCAGCAACTTCGTACTTTACGCACACATTCATTAGGCCAACAAGAGCGCCTCAACGATAGTTTGGGGCTGCTCGCCCAACCATATTGTCAGTAGCGAACGATGCATCGCCGAGAGAAATGCGACGGCGTGGATTTATAATTGTTACCGACACAAAATAGTTTTGTTGTTAAATTGCCATTTCATATAAAATAACTTTTAGTTTAAACTTTAGGTAATGTAATTAATTATTTCGGTGTTTATCTTCATCCAAAATTATGTTTATGTTGATTAATGAGTAATTTTCTAAGAACGTGTCATAGGACGTGTCCATGGACTACTCTGGTGGGTCTTATTAGCCCCCTTAACCAATAGCGACACGAACTATTCTAGTCTGTCTTTTCTATTTTACTCGCAGGTTCAATTAAAATGCCTTCAAAGCGTGCTAGGTGGTCGGAAGAAAGCTTAAATGCACCTATGGCTGCAGTAGAACGTGGACAGTTGACGCAACGTGCTGCAGCAGATCGTTATAATATTCCAAAACGAACGCTCAGAAACCACTTAAAAAGTGGTAAAATCACAAAAAAATTAGGTAGTTCAATAATTAATCAGGAACAGGAAAATTATATTATTATCCCGCCTGTCAGCAGGATAATAATATTTGCAAATATTGAGAAGCCTCTTACATCTAAAATGATTCGTTAACATGCATTTATTTTCTGGAATAAATTCAACATTAATTTCAATAAAGATATTGGCCTTGCAGGTAAGGACTGGCTAAAGATGTTCTTAAAGAGGCATCCCGAAATTTCAAAGAGAAAAACACAATTTATGAATCCGGTAACAGCTCAAAAATTGAATAGACCAATCGTTAAACAACACTTGAACAATTGAAAAATTGTACCAAGAATTTAATATTGTAAACCACCCAGGATGTCTTTATCATATGGACGAAAAGGGATGATGCTTAACTATATACAATCAGCAAACTGTCTTAACACAAAAAATGCTCGCGACGTGTTCATTTAATTGCTCCAGAGTACGCGGAAAACTTGCAAATCGCTATGTGCGTGAATGCCGTTGGAACAGCTATACCGTCAATGATAATTTTTAAAGGACAAAAGCAAACGCTGGAATTTAGTGACAACTTACCATCTGGAAGTCTAGTGAAAATGGCTTTGAAGGGTAGTATGACGACAGAATTATTTATACAGTTTATCAAACATATGGCGAAATTTAACACACCTAGAAAAAAATTATTAATATTTGGTGGAGCGTCGTTTCATTTAGATTATATCATTGTTGAAAGGCTGAAAAACATGACATAGTTCTCTACTGCCTGCTAAGCAATACCACTGATGAACTCTAGCCTCTTGATAAATCGGTTAACCGTTCATTTGAACATCACTGGGACCAAGATGTTATGACATATATGTACCAAAAGCCTGACAGAGGTTTGTAGCGTCAGCGTTTGTAAGAAATGACAATGATTCTATAGGTATTGCCTTTAGTCCACACTGCCTTATTAATACTCTTCAAGAACGGTCGCAAATTCTGGAAAATAATGACATCATCACAACTTTTGAGAAGTTTGCAGATAATGCAGCTTGAGCTAGCAATAAAGCTATGAAACACCACTAAAGACGTTACATGTAGTACATAGAAATTACGTCTCTCCAAAAACCGTCCACTTCTTGCGCTGTTACCAGTAAATGTCCAATAACACTAGTTTACACGGTTTTTATACTCCAGCTTAAAGTTGTTAAGTATTCTTTATTTAGATAAGAGTTATCCAGAAAAAAATAATACAAAAATTCTGTCACGTCTGCTTTTAGAAATATTTATTTACTTAAAAATGGAAAAAATCTTAGTGTGGATAATAAAAAAAAATAAAAATGGCTAATTTTCGCATTCTTTTTATAGTTTTTTTGGATCGGTTTCTTTTATAATGAACCAACAGTTATCCCTTAATATGTTTTCATCCCAAAAAAACTCAAATGCGAGTGCAATAACAATAACAATTAGTACAATAACAATATTCCCCTTCTCTTTTGAAAAATTCTGAGGAAACTTTGCTCTTGTTTCTGGACAATGTAACTTTCCTGCCTGGTGTTAATTAATAAATTCCATTGTTGTAGGCGAGAACCAAGAAGCTCTGCTTTAGATCTTGATAGTTGTAAATCTTTTATAAGATCATTTAATTCGGTTTGGTTAATTATATGTCCAGTATTTTCTTGAAGAGAGAAATCGCCAGAATCACTAAAAGTCAATTTAACTTCAACATCACTTTCATTGTCATCTTCTAGAATATTTTGACTCGAATTACCGGGACAAATTGGATATGGAAGATCCTTTGAATATAAAATTGCCTTAATAACAGACGGAATTTTGACATATACAATACTCGCCTTTTTTCGTATTATATCTCACTGTCTTCGTAACACAAAACTAACAGTCATTTTCATGATAACTAGGTTTCTCCATAAGATTGGCGAAACAAATGGAAAGTATACGTTATCTCCTGATGACCACTGGAGTAAAACGATTCTACAGCTTTTGCAAAACACATGAGGCACCCAGCCTCATGTGTTTTGTGAATCTTTTTATTTTGGTTCGCAACAGGAAATTCAAATAATGAAGATGCACTTTTTAACAAATCCACAATAAGTCTTTTTTTTTTTTGAAAATATAAACTGTCCACAATTGTAGCAAAAACGATCAGAACTTTGTTTACACTTTCTATTCGACATTTTAATTCAGTTTGAAACAAGATATTTGTCGTTTGAATCGAATAAATAAATATTAAACTGATGTCACCACGTAGGTTAGTTGAAAAACATGATTTGACCGTAGAAAAAAAAACACTTTTAGGTTTAAGGAAGGTAGGTAACTTATTTATATGCATTTCTTTCGGGGTATATAAAAAAAGTTAAAATTTATAAACTAATGTAATTTATTGCTTAGAATCTGAGACAGATAAAAACAAATACTGATCAACAGATAACTCAGCTACTGTTGAGAAGATCTTACACACAAAGGATTATATATTCTTCTGAAGTGAAAAAAGATGTGTCTGATCCAGATGATGACATACCACTGGCTAATCTTAAAAACATGCTTTAATAAAAAATAAATAAACTAAAAAAACTAAAAAAAAAATAGTAAAAAAATAAAGAATAAACCAAGATCAAAGAATTCCTAAGGGCATTTTTGAGGCTAAGGGAAAAGCGAAAGAAAATAAAAGCTAAAGATAATCGGAAAAACTGATCATAAAGAAGCAAACAAGAATATTAAAAATGTAAAGAAAAAACAGGGATCTTATAAAGATAAAGGAAACGGGAAGAGGGTTAAAATTTCGATAGAAGCTGCTTGATATTGTCATGCATGCAAGGAAGAACATTTATCAGACATGCGACAGTGGTAAATGGTACTACGAGAAGTGTATGGGACTAACAAAAAGAGATTGTTTTGCCCTGATTGTGATTAGACTACTTAAACTTCATTAACGTTCAAATTATCTCAACGAAACTAATGTTCATAGATAGTATTACCCCATATATGTCTGTATCATAGCAGTATGAACGCATGTTTCTGCATCACAGTTGATTTATTATCGGTCATCAATCGGTTATATGTTCATTATAATATTTCATTTTATTATACGGTAATTTTTAGTTTTTACAATGGGTGATTGCAAAGAAAAACGAAATAAAGCGACAAGAAAAATCATTTCCTTGGAAACTAAATTGCAAGTGCTCAGACGATTAGATGCAGGTGAACGGCAATCTGATATCGGCACTGCATTAAATTTGTCAACTTCAACAATATGGACAATTTTAAAAAATAAAGAAAATATTGTATCAGCAACTGCAATTACAATAACTTCTGCAGCAAGAATTACCATTTCCAGAAGCAATGTGTTTGAAATAATGGAAAAACAGCTTTACATCTGGATTAACGGTTACGTTGAGCGCGATAAACCATTAAGTCAAGCAATAATAATGGAAAAAGCGAGACCAATTTTTAGCAACTAGTCCAGGATGGTTCCATCGATTTAAAAACAGAAATAATCTTCATAACATACAGATTACTCGAGAAACGGCAATTGAAGATACAAAAGCAACTGCTGAATTACCAGCGAAATTAAAAACTTTTCATTGAATGAGGGAATTAACCTCCTGAATTAGTTTTCAATGTTGATGAAACGAGCCTTTTCTGAAAGAGATGCCAAAACGTATATTTTTATCCCGTGAAAAAAAGCGAGCACCAGGATACAAACATGTAAAACATCGTTTAGCTATTGGAATGCTAAAAATTTACTTTAAAACCACCGCTGGTTTGTCATTCTAAAATCCCAATAACAATGAGAGGCATTTTAAAATCATCTTTACCAGTAATTTGGGAGTTCAATAAAAAATCTTGAATCAATATGAAAATTTTCCATTTTGTGTTCCATGGGGCCAAGAGACGAAGGTCTCATCTAGATATTTGAACCTAAACATCTCTCTGCACCTCTAAACAAGTCTCTTAGTCTTAAGTTAGAGTCTTAGAGTTCCAAATACATGGAAACCACTTATTTCTAAATTGGCCATGCGAAACCTTTCCAATCAAAGGTCCACACCCCTTTTTCACCCCCATCGTTCAATCGAGTGCCCCGCCCACAACCTTACCTATTAATGAAGGTGTTGAGGAATTGAGACATCGGGGTAAATCAACTAGATTCTCTTGATAATGGCTTCAAAGAATTGAATTGATAATGAACTTCAATTCATAATGAATCTAAGATGGCTTAAGTATGCACCATTGATCTTTGTACCATCCTTTTGCCAATCCAGATTACAGAATACTTCTTCAAGATGAAGAAAAGGCTGAGAAAAGAATAGGGATTTTAAATCTATTAAAAAAAAACATAAATTATTTCCTACGTTGAATTTAGAAAAAAATAATATTTCCAACAATGCCAAGTTAAAGTACTGTTGTCATTTAAAAAAATCAAGTTATCCTTGGATTTCAAATATGCGACAAGAAAAAATTAAAATATACCCAAACAGTGAGTATATTGTCATGTGTTCAATCGATGTGCATAAATGGTCAAAAAGTATCCTTAAATAAAAACCGCCAAGCAAAGTATTGAGATTATTATAAAAGGAGAAGAACCAGTTGTGTGATACACTACATTTAGTTTAAATTTCAGTTATATTCGAATTGAACCCGTAATGTAAAAAGTTTTCCAATAATAGTGTCATAATTTTGATACGTAACAGCGGTAATACTGTTTAAAATACAAATATTACCCATAAACTGCTGCGTTTAGTACATTGTGTCAATTCACCATGGAAAGATACACTAATCAACAGCCAGTAGAAATTGGAACTTGGAAGAGGACTCTCGCGTTAGAGAAAAATAAGGTTTTCCGACGAAGCGCATTTCTGGCTTAATGGATTTGTGAACAAACATAACTGCAGAATTTGGGCCGATAAAATTCCTCAAATCATTCAAGAGTTACCCCTTCATCCTCGGAAAGTCACTGTTTGGTGTGGTTTTTAGGGAAATGGTGTTTTATCGAGTTATAATAAATCTCTAGTTTATAGAAATAAATCCTGAACAATTCTTGACGTTAAAAGAAACATTCAGACCATAATTGAAAATACCTGGCGATATGTGTAAATGAGTAATCGAAAATTAGTTCTTCAGAATGCATTCCACCAGCCGAACAACACCATTATTTGTTCTTCAAGTTCTGACACTCATATAGGACAACCCGCATCATACACACACACGTATACATGTCAAGGCACAGGCCTCAAACTAACACGATCCAAAATCTGCCAACCCGCATTAGATCAGCGTGGCAGATTACGATCCATGCCTTCAACATGGTATTTCAATATGATCTCAAACACCGCCCTCATTTCGCAGAAGCCAAGGGATAACTACCTACGGCAGCGGGAAGACTGTCGCGAGGTTCGTAACTGTCTGTCACTGTCAGACAGTCACGAACCTCGCGACAGTAAGCACCGAAGATGCCAAATGAGATTTTGGCGAAACGTCTGCAAGCTCCCGACAGGGACCAACTCGACAACCGGATGTACTCCCGGAAAAAACCCAATACACACACACACAAATATATATATATATATATATATATATATATATATATATATATATATATATATATATATATATATATATATAATCCATAAGTTTGAGAAATGCTTTGAGAATCTTGCTTTCAAATTTATCACTAATATAATTAAATATTTTTTAAACAGATTATTTTTATTGATATTGTTATTGTTATCCATAAGCATAATTACGATTGTAGTTTCACTTAGTTACCTTTATGTCGTATGGGAGCTAGATGCCCCTTTTTCCGCTTTGCATATAATAAACATGTCAATTAATCACAAATTAGCCGGCTGACTTCAATCTTTTTGACGCAATCCTTTGTAGTGTTGCGATTCCATTTTCCAGATGACCGATCCGGTACAAACACTCTTTGAGAGTAGAAAGGGGCGCGGTTTAAGGGCTCGCAAAGCCAACCGGTCGACACATTGTCTATGGTACCTCTTTTCCACATAGATATATCGTTTTATTTGCTCAAAAAAAAATCTTTATTAATGTTTTTCCTTGTTGATCATACAATATTTTCTATTTTATTAAAGGAAAGCTTGAAAACATGAATATAGTGAATTTTGCACAAGCTGTACAAAACAATAAAAAAATATCAGAGAAAATACTAAAATGAAAGAAAGAAAGACAAAAGATATTTGAACAATCTAAAAGAAATGAACCTTGCAGTTGAAGACTTTCAACTCCAAGAAGTGGAAAAAATATTTACAGAATCCGGCACGGGCGTAGCCAGGATCTAGTTTGGGGGGGGGGGGGGTAGTATTTAATAATTTAACTCTCTTCACTCGTCGTATTTTTTCGGTATAATATTAGGTAATATTTGGCTTATTTCGGGGGGGGGGGGGGGTTGAACTCCCAAAAACCCCCCTTGGCTACGCCCGTGGAATCCGGAATCTTGTACGTTCTGATCGTCGATTGGCGGTCAGAATGATCGAATAAGAGTTAAATTTGATTGATTTTTCAGAAGATCAAAATGACAACAGGAAATAATCATGTCTTGATTTTCTGGAACGTGTCCTTACTGGTAACGAATCAGGGATTTTTTAATATGACACGAAAAGGAAGCACCAGAGTCTGAGATTGACATACTCCAATCTTAGCATGGCCAAAAAAAACCACAATGATCAAATCAAAAATCAAAAACATACTGATTTCCTTTCTTGATAGCCAAGAGATCATCCATAACAAATTTATGCCTAAAATGGTAAACCAGTATTTTTACTGAGAAGATATGGAATGGTGAATGAGGCAATAGAGGTGGCAGATTTGACGATTTTGCTGAAGGACAAGATCTTATATATTAACTATATTATCAATTCGTTCTTATTAGAAAAATATCATCAGAAAATGGACATGGAAAGGTCCATCTGGACTCACTAGTGAAATTGATTACATCATAACCAACTATAAAACAATATTTTGCAACTGTACAGTTCTTAACAATCCAACTCAACTGAAGAGTCAACAGTTGGACTCTTCAATCGAAGTGGACAACACTTGAGAATACCAAATGAGATTTTGGCGAAACGTTATGACTCTTCACAGCATCAACGGATCGACACCCGAAATGATTTAGAAACATTATCTATCATCCGTCAAAATATTAGTTATAATATATATATATATATATATATATATATATATATATATATATATATATATATATATATATATATATATATATATACATATATATATATATATATATATATATATATATATATATATATATATATATATATATATATATATATATATATATATATATATATATATATATATATATATGTGAACATCGAGAGATGAAACTGTTACGGTTATATTTGCTAACCAGGTTTGGTTGTATTGTGTTGGAATTTCAGTTACTTAGACTTTCCATATTTTGCCATTTTGGCAAAGGTACTGAAAAGGAAATGGAGTACATTTTGCGTCGAGCCTGGTGCGTGGTTATTTTGCATATCCGGTACTGCGTAGTAAGTCGGGATACAGGGCCGTACTTTGTTGCGACCGTATCGAGAATTTGTAAGAGTTGATTACGTATTTTCTTGCTCATATTTGATTAGGCTTTGGCAGAGGGTCGGTACCATGTTTCGTTAATTTATCTTTATTTTAGTTTAGTTTATCTTCCTGGAATCACTACAAAACACTTTTCACTCACTTTCATTCATCTCAGTCCGGTACTGGTAGTTTGGTTGATTGGCAGTACTCTAGCGGAGAGTTACAAAATTACTTCGCGGGCTTGATTTTGGAAGGAACCATTTTTGATCTTCTCCTATCTCTTCTCCTTCCGACCACCTTCGAGAGCAGTCGACAGTGCAGCAATAGGCCTTGACCCAGTGCAGAATTTCCGCTGATTAGAATCTTGGAGTTCGGGATATATTTGGATTTTTATTGCTAACACACTGCGAGCTGCCCCCGAAACCTATCGAGGTATATTTTGGACCATCGTATTTAGAGAACCCTCGTGGCCGTACGATTATTTGTCGTCCGACGAATAATTCTTTTTTAACCCTGATACGGTTTTTTTTGGTAGTGGATTGATTCCCTAATTTAATATTTTCCTGTACACGTGGTTAATCCGGGTGAATCTTTGGGCTTCTTTCCACGCACGTCTTTGGGTGTCCTCGAAATCCTCACGACCCACAGGAGCAGACCCACGGGATATCGGAAACCGTAAGGGGTAGAGAGACCAACGTTCCGCCTCACGTGGCCCGTGCGACACTCATCGGGGAGTTTCGTGGATTGACTGACCAAAGATAAGTTATCATCTTACTAGTCATGTTATATTAGGTTTATTACTGTTTCTTATCTATAAGACATCTTTACTAAAGTGCCTGTATTTTACTAACATAGTTAATTTCTGATTATAACCAAAAATCCCTCTCCTATTCTTTGGCTTCCACGATATTTTTTTAAATGATGATAATAAATGTCTAAGTACCGAATAATGTTTTCTTTTATCGCCTGAGAATCTCATGTTCTCTGAGCAGTAATTAACCCTGGGAAATATTCACCATATTAATATATATTGTATTTTTTTTGAGGGTACTTTTTTTTGAAGCCCCAAAACGGGTAACAAAACATATGCCCTCCAATTCGGCTCGTCCCCACTCAAGCACCTAACAAAATGTTCATTTGGGTGGAGTGGACTCGTGGAGAAGCGTTCATACCATGATGCCATATATATATATATATATATATATATTATATATATATATATATATATATATATATATATATATATATATATATATATATAATATATATATATATATATATATATATATATATATATATATATATATATATTATATATATATATATATATATATATATATATATAATATATATATATATATTATATATATATATATATATATATAATATATATATATATATATATATATATATATATAT
The DNA here is from genome assembly GCA_031761425.1 of Cosmopolites sordidus. Lineage (NCBI taxonomy): Eukaryota > Metazoa > Arthropoda > Insecta > Coleoptera > Curculionidae > Cosmopolites > Cosmopolites sordidus. The sequence continues at coordinate 367 of JARFXV010000780.1, read as the reverse complement.
ATAAAATATATATATATATATATATATATATATATATTTATATATATATATATATATATATATATATATATATATATATATATATATAAAATATATATATATATATATATATATAAAATATATATATATATATATATATATATAAAATATATATATATATATATATATATATATATACGACCGCGAACGGTCCTCGTACAGTCTGAGTTTTGCGGTCATGCACCGCAGAATGTCATGAGCTGCATGTGATTACAGCCCTCGACATGGCCGATTTATATTATCGTGGCTTTAGTCGTTCCTTGATCCGCTCTCCAGGCGTTCAGCTTGAGCCCAACTGATGACGGCTTAAGGCCAGAAACCCTGTGAG